>JACDOX010000108.1:1935627-1964565 GCA_014549065.1 Cardinalis cardinalis
AGCGCCCCGAGGCCCGCGGCCCGCACGCCGTGCTGGAGGGCAAGGTGAAGGCGCTGAAGGAGAAGCGGGGCGGGCGGCCCGGGACCCCCGCGGCTGCCCCCGAGCGCCCCTCGCCCAAGAAGGCGCGGCCCCGGCGGGGGAAGGCGGAGGCGGAGGCGCGGGGTCAGCTCCGCACGTACCTGACGGACGGGCTGCTGGACGGGGCCGAACCCCAGCCTGGCAGCGGCCCCGCAGCCCGCGGCGGCACCCCGGGGCTCTGGAGGGTGCCGGCAGCCAGGGSAGATGTGCCCGGCGGCCCCGAGATCCCCCCGGACAAGGGCAGCAGCAGGTCCTGGCACTGCGCCTCCCTCCATGAGAGACCCGCCCTGGATGAAGCGGCCCGGAGCCCGCTGAGGGAGCGGGGGCGTCCCTCCGTGCCCGCGGCCCAGAGCTGGGARAGGCTCTCGCTGGCTGAGCGCGTGGAGAGGAACCGGCGGCTGCTGCACGAGGTGCTGGGCCTCGCCCCTCCCGGTGCGTGTTTTGGGAAGRTGGGAGGGAGGGAGGGAAAGCCTTTGGGATGACGGGAGTCCTCAGGGCCAGCCTCCCACGCTGCAGGTGCAGCTCTCTGCTGCCGCACATCCCGGGCTGCCTCACACCCCAGAGCTGCCCCATCCYCTGCACCGGCRYGTAGGAGGTGCTCATGGTGATACCTGTCAGTCCCCTCTGATGTCCTGGTGAGGAATTTCGCTGCTGAAAGCAGGAGCAAGAAAATTTCAGGGACACACCTGGTCTGTAGGCATCACTGTCCCTTTGCAAGCTGCCACCAGAAAAGAGAATAAATTTCTCCTTTGATGGCATCTTCCCCAGTGACCCCATGCCCCCATCCCCACAGTCCCACAGCTACAGCCAGGTTCTGTTGCCCCACGTTTCACTCCTTTGGGATCTCCCAGAGGCAAATGTCTGGGGGAGCCCTATGGAGGGTGTTGGGATGGGATATATAGGGGGTGCATCAAGAGGATTGGCTGCCATCCAACCAGGCTAATGCCTTGTCCTTCCTGCATTTCAGAGATGCCAGCGAGCGATGGGGACTGGGACTCGGGGGTTTCGCTGCAGGACGCTGAGGGCTGCAGGTAGGTCAGTCCCAGCCTGGCAGAAATGGACATTTCCCTCWTTCCCACTCCCCAGTCTTGTATTTAAATGCACCTTTTGAAGCAGCTCCAGGGAATGTCTGTGGGGCAGCTGGTGAGAGAGTGTGGCTGGGCCCCAGGGATGCTTTGGTGGGACAAGGGACAGGAGCTGGGTGTCCCCTGGTGTCTGAGCTCAGGACATCCCTGCCAGGACACCAGGGCAGGAAGGGAACTGGGGAAGAGGATGGGACAGAAATTTGCTCCAGGTGCTTAAGAGGATCGAGGCAGCAGGAGTGTGTAATCTTGTTGGGCTAATGAAAAACCTTACAGGTACGGACTAAAAATAAGGAGGTGGCATAGACAGGTGAGAGGCTGGGGGCTGCAAAGGGCAGAACAGTGAGTGGGGGAAGACCCCCCAGTGTTGTGGTCACTGCCTCTGCTCTGGCAGCTGGATCAGTGATGGGGGTGCAAGGCAGAGCCAGGGATGCAGCACCTCCCGTGGGCAGGGTGGCCAAAGCCTGGGGGAGGCCTGGGCCTCCTGTGGTGCTGCTGGGGGGGCAGCGTGTGCCCACCGTGCTGCACTGAAGAGGTTAAGGCCAGGCTTCCCGGGGAGGCTGCCTGAGCTGATTATTTTAATCAGGAGGATTAGGGCCATGGCCAGCCAGGAAGGCAGTGGTGCAGCAGGGAGAGCTGTCAGGTCCCTCACCCTGCGCTCAGAGGGGGCTGGGGGTGCGGGGAAAGACCCCGTGCACGGGAAGGGAAGGCAGCAAGACAATCGGGTCAGGGGGCCGCCCCAAACCTCCCTGCCTCCGGGCAGGGATGGGAAGTTGTGCCTTGCCCCCATTTCCCTGTCCACCTCCGGGGTGCCCGAGGCACAAAGCACTGGCTCGGCCGAGGCTGTGCCGAGCTGGGTGGGTGCTGAGCCTGCCCCAGGGTCTCACCTGGCACCGGGGGTGGGAGGTGCCCGCCCGGCCATCCCCGGCGCGGCCGCCAGCCCGCCCATGAACGGCGGCCAAGCCCCGCTTTCCCCGGGCAGGGCAGCCTCGCCGTCACTGTTTAAAGCACGTCTAATCCCTGTTATTTTTTCCTAATCCCGCTGCCCGCTGCGGGGCCGCAGGGCCTCGGTGGCCGGGCAGGAGCTGGAGCTGAGCCCGCGGCACGAGCAGGCCAAGCAGCTGCTGCAGCGCGCCCGCATGAAGGCCCGCACGAACCCGCTGCGCGCCAGCCACGACATCCTCCTGCTCCCCAGCGCCGTCCCGCAGCCCAGGTCAGTGCCCCACGGCGTTCCCAGCCCCGCAGCCGGSTTTGGGGCACATCCACACGGGGTTTGGAGCCGGCACGTGTGTGCAGGCACGCGTGCGGAGCCGGGATCCGACCCGCTGCCTCGTACCCGGGGTGTGCCCGACCTCTTCACAGCGCGGTGTTGGGGAGTTACTTGTGGGAAGTATCAATGGTGGGAGGATGGCGTTTCCCAGCTGATGGGGAATGTTTTCCTGGGCGGGAGGGAAAACTCCTCACTGACGGAGGCTGGACCACGGCGGCGTCTCACCAGGTCATGTGCGATGTGGTGCTCCTGGAATGATTAACCACACACCTCAGGCGGGGAAGGGCCGATGGGGCCGAGCCCTGGCAGCAGGGAGGWGCCGCAGCCCCTCCGGATTTCAGCTTCAGGCTGGAGGGAAGCAGGGCTGTGCGCAGCCGGGCAGCACCGAGCGGACTGTCCTCCTTGCGCTGGGTTTTGCACTCTCCTCCTTTCGCGCTGGCTTTTCCCCCTCCCGCCCTGCTTTCCCAGGGCTGCCGAGCAGCTCGCCTGCAGGGCGTCCGTCTGTCTGTCCCCATGGCAGGGAGCCCGGCGGGCGGCCGAGCGTCGCCCGGCGGGACGGCGGGAGCCTGAGCGATTCATCCAGCGGGGAGTCGAGCTGCGGGCGGCCGCGGCGGCCGCGGGGACCGTCCCCGTCCCGCGTCCGCTTCGAGGACGAGTCGGCGCGGGACGCCGAGGTGCGGTACCTGGAGCGGCTGCAGCTGCGGCAGCGGCGGGCGCTGGGCTCGGCCCTCGCCTCGCCGGAGCCGGCCGGCAGCAGGCAGCCGGGGGACGGCGCCGGCCAGCCCAAAGCCCGCGGGGGCGACCTCGTGGCCGGGGGCAAGTGCAGCGCCTGCGGCTCCTTCCTCGGTGCCGCCGCCGGCCGGGGCACGGACACGCAAGCTGCCCCGGACGTGGCCAAAAGCAGCCCTGCGGCACAAAGAAGCGTCCCAGGGGATGGCAGAGGGCCGGGCGCTGCCCAGACAGAGCCGAAAATCCGGCCTTTGGGCCCAGGAGGGTCCCCGCTGTGGATCCTGCCCTCCCGGCAGCGCATCCACACCGAGAAGATCAAGGAGACTTACATCGGGGATGTCACCTACATCGACGAGGTGGACTCGGCCCTGGAGAGCACCGACACCTCCGACGGCTGYCGGACGGACAGCGAGGAGGCCGGACCCCGCAGCCCCCACCTGCGGGGGCACCGGGACCCCCGCACTCGCGGGCACAGAACTCCCCGCGCTGCCCCGCAGCCCGAGCCCAGGGCCAGGAAGGGAACGTGTGCGGCCAGCGGCGGCCCCGAGGACGGGGACTTGGGTCCGGGCACTGTTTGCCCCCCACCACCGGCAAGAACCGGCAGCCGGGAAGATGGGGAACCCCATCGACATCTGGGGGGCAGCAGCAAGGGAGTGGGGAACACAGCTCGCCCCCCGCAGCAGCCCAGTGAGCCCCATGAGCCTTCCTCGCAGCTGAGGACCAGCACCCCACTCCCAGGCACCCACGTCCCTGCTCCCCCTCCCACCAAGAAGGCCTGCGCCCAGGTGCCTTGCAGGAAAGCGCTGTTCTCCAGCAGCAGCCGCCAGGCGCTGGGCCAAGCAGCCCGGGGCCCGGAGCTGGATGCCGGCAGCRCAGCCCTCCCGCAGCCCGGGGGCGYGGCGGGCCCGGCCGAGCGGCGCAGTCCCTGCAGCCCCCGCTGGCTCCCGGGGAGCCCCCTCCGTGCCTTGTCCACCAACAACTGCAACAACACCCATGGGCAGGACGCCCCGGGGGCGGGCAGAGGTAAGAGACGCACTTATGGGGTGCTGGGGGGGGTCTCCAGTGAAACAGCCGTGTGACTGTCTGTCTGTGGCTGCAGGGACGCTGTCACACCCCGCTGGCACCCCTGTCACCGCCGTGTCCCCCGAGGCTGCTCATCCTGCCGGGGAAGGTGCCGGGATGTCGGGAGCGCAGCCACAGCGGCACCCGGCCGGCAGCGCGGCACACGGGTGAGTGAGCACGGGCAGCCCTGGCATCCAAACCGGGCAGCCCTGGCATCCAAACCAGGCAGCCCTGGCATCCCACGCCGGGCAGCCCTGGCATCCCACGCCGGGCAGCCATGGCTCTCAAACCGGGCAGGAGCTCCCTGGCTGCAAAAACCTCGCAGAAACCACAGTGTGGGGGTTACAAAGTGCCCGCGTGTTGCTGTGCGTTTGGGGGAGYTGCGTTTCCCCACATCTGGTTCTGCCAGGGATGTTGGAGCAGATGGGACAGAGGTGTTTCACTGGTGTGGGGTGAGGAAAATCTGCTGCCTTGGGGCTTTCCAAGTGTGGTCGTGCCAGCCCTGTGCCTGGTGCTGCATGTCTCAGCCTGGCAGGAGAGTTCCAAGGTGGTGCTGGGTCCTCTGAGCCCGTTGGCAGGATRTGATCCCTTTGGGGCAGAGCAGGGGACTTCTGAGATGTGTTAAACCCCTGAAATAATGCAGAAAACAGGGAGGGAGCCCTTCGGGTCACTTTGGGTAGTGACAAACTTGTGTGTGCTGGGGCACTGCTGCGGGGAGGAGGCTGTCCCCGATCTCACTGTGCACCCCGATCTCACTGTGCACCCCAATCTCATCGTGCACCCCGATCTCAGCGTGCACCCCGATCTCAGCATGCTGCAGCTCTCGGGGCGGCCAGGGCGGGTGCAGGATGCAGCCCCAGCCCGGAGGCAGCTGCAGGTCCTGCAGACGCTCAGTGTGTGACCGCCACGCCTCTCCTCCTCCCCGCAGGGAGCCGGGCCGGCCGGTGAGCCGCAAGGGCAGCAGCGCTTCGGCGTCGGGGCTGAAGAAGCTCCTGTGCAGCCTGAGCCAGAGCACCAAGCAGCGCCTGGGCCGCTTCCGCTGCTACAGCATGGAGCAGCTGCCGGCCCCCGGCGGCTCCCCGCAGGGCAGCCCCGGCGTCAAGAAGTCACCGTCCCTGCAGTCCCTGCAGCTGGTGAGCTGCATGCGGGGGTGCCATGGGGAGACACAAGGGAAAGGATGCTGGGCTGGATTGAAGTGTTGCTGAGTGTGGATTTGTGGCTCAGGCAGTCCTGGAGGGGGCACAGGGGGATGTGCCACCCCAAACCTGCTGTGTTTGAAAAGCCCAGAGCCAAGTGAGAAGTGGAAGGGGGAAGGAGGGAGAGAGGGGTGGTAGTGGAAGAGCAGATGTGCTCATTCCTCCTCAGCAGTGAGCTGGGGAGTGCTCCAGGGGGGTGGGATGTCCCAGTTCCTCTACTCCCTTGGCACATCAGTGGGTAAAGCACTGCACTTCATTGCAGTGAACATTGCAGTGAACATTGTGAAGTGCTGCACAATGTTTGTCCCCATCTCAGCCAGGTGTTTCTCCCCAGGTGTCACCCTTCTGCCAGCCCCAAAAAGCTGCCTCTATCCAGAGCCTGCATCCCCAGCTGGGGAAGACACCTCGTGCCAGTGCCTACCTCCTGCCCCAGACCACGGCTGACAGGTAGGACGGGGCCTGGCACATCCCTGCGGTGCCCAGGACGCTGTTCTGGGATGCTGTGGTGGCTCAGTGCCGCCAGGGGCTGCAGCAGCTTCCCTTGTCCCCTCTCSGCACAGGAAGGGGGGCTCGGGGCCGCAGCGCTCGCTGAGCGTGGAGGACATCGGGGCGCCCGGGCAGCTGCGCGCGGTGGGGCGCGTGGTGCAGGTGTTCCCTGATGGCACCAGCCAGCTGGAGCTGCAGCGACCGCCCCACGGCGCCTTCGGCTTCTCCGTCACCTCCGGGCACGGCCGGCCCGACACAGGTACGGATATCCCAAAGCTCTGGGACACTCTGATCCCTCCAGTGGGCTCTCGTCCTAGCCCAGGGGGGAGCTCAGGCATGGGTGCAGGGGGTTGCTCCATTGCTGCAGAGGTGATGCAGGAGCAGGGACACTGCCATCACACCATCAATCCTATGTGTCCATCAGCGCTTGGCTTGGGACACACGGCCCTCACCAAAGGCTATTTATCACAGATTTGTTTCTGTGTGGCCCCTGGGCTCTCACCCATCCCTGTTCCCTCCGCAGGTGTCTACGTGCAGGAGATGGCAGATGCTGGCACGGCCAAGCTCTACGCGGGGCTCCTGGCCGTGGGGGACGAGATCCTGCAGGTGAACGGCGCGGCCGTCTCGGGGCTGGGGCTGGCCCAGCTCCAGCAGCTGCTGCTGAGCGCCGACAGCCTGTCCCTGCGAGTGCTGCGGCACCGCCCCGCGCCGCGCTAGCCCCGCCACCGCTCCGGCCGAGCCCGGCCAGAGGAGGAGCRTGTCCCAGCGATGGGAGGAGGAGCATGTCCCAGTGACAAGAGGAGGATGTCCCGCTGATGTCCCAGGATGCTGCAGAACAGCATGGACCAAGCTGCCTCGCAGTGCCAGGACCTGCCCGGCTCCACTGCAGTGGYTTTCCTGGTCCCCCTGGGAGAGAGTGTGGGAGCAAGGACATCCCAGAGTCTCCAGGAGCTGCCCAGGTGTGGGGGACAGGGGACAGCCTGGCCCCAGCAGAGCTGGGTGGGTCTGTCCTGTGGGCACTTGGGTGACCAGCATGGGGACACCCCATCTCTGTGACCCCAGGAGACAGASGGCTTCCTGCCAGCACTGCCACCTTGTGCTGGAGGGCTGGTGAGGTTCTTTTAAATTATTGCAAACTGAAACTCAAAAATACATGTCTGCAATAACAAAACAGTGCCCTTGGCTTGTGGCATGGAGGGGCTGGGGTGATGCTTGTGGCCATGGGGCCTTTGCTATTTGTTTTCCCATGGCCCAGCTGCTCCACCAGCCACCTCCTGACCATGCTGTGGTGCTGGGAGGTGCCTGGGTAGGCAGGCGAGGGGGCTCAGCCACCTGCAGGGCTCCTTGGGGATTTTGAGGGGTTCTTTTTTCCAGCCCTGGAAGGAAAACACATCCTGGAGTGTCTCCAGTAGCAATGGCTGCCCTCTGCATGGTGGTGCTGCACATCTGGCCACAGCTGTCTACAGCAACCCCACATCTGGGCACAGCTGCCCACAATGCTGAGGTGACCCCAGAAACTGCAGATGTTGCTTATGCCTCAAAAACCAGGATGGTGATGCCTGGCAAATGCTGGGGGGAGAACTTTTCCCACTGCCTGGTGCCAGAGACCCTGAGCTTGTCCCAGGAGCAAGAGTCAGGTAAGGAAGAGCAGAGATCRACGCTGCTGCACCTTTATTTAGTGTTCAAGGGAAGGGCACCACCAGCGACAGAAAAGCAAATGTACACGGGGAAAGGGACCAGAGACGCTCGGGTGGCTTGTGGTGATGCCAGCAGCAGGGCCACCCCCTGGACTACCAAAGGAGCGCTCCTCCTACACGGGAGTCATTCCCCAAGGATGCACAAAGACGCTGGAAGGAACACGGGGATCAGAGGTGTGCAAACAGCAGCCAGCAGCGAGCCCTGCTCCCTGCCCAGACCCGTGCTCCTGGAGAGCTACAGCCCCACCGAGTGAGTGGCACAGACGCTGCTACAGCCAGCCTGGGAAAGCAGACACCACCTATGCYCGGCAGGGATGCTCTGCAAGGATAAGGAGCCGCTCGACCCGTGAGTGCGGGTGGGCGCCGAGGCACCACGTGTGCGTTACTGACGAGCAGCCGGGAGGCTCCGTGCGGCCCCGCCCGGCTGCGGAAGGCACCGAGCCGCCGGCTGTGCATCCAGCGCCTGCGGGAGGGACAGGGGGGCCCGCAGACCTCGGAGGGAGCCGCCAAGCCGGGAGGGGGAGGAGTGCTCAGTTCCGGAGGTAAAGCCGTCCGGTGGCAAGATTCTAAGGCGGGGGGCGGATGATTTTGGGGGTGATTTGCCATTTCAGCAGAAGTCTTTGCGTCAGTGCCGATTAACTTCCTCCCCCAGCCCCATCTGGGAGCCATAAGCCAGGCTGTGCTGAGTCTTTTCATGTTTGCAACTTAAAATATGGGAGCAGACTGGAGTAAGAAACCRTTTTTGCCTTCCCCCATCCCACAACTGGTGCCTGCAGCACGGTCCCTCTGCCTGTTCCTCTGCACTGAYACTGCCCAGGTGAGCTTTCTTCACATTTTCAGTACTGCCCACCTGGCTACTCCACATTCCCTGTAGGGAATCTGACCCTGCTGAGACAACTGGAGTGACAAACAACWGGGAGGTAACAAAAGGACTGGGGAGGAATATGGAAACACGATCTAGCTTTGAATCTCCTGCCTTTTGGTTGCTTACAACRGAGGTGTCCAAAAAATAGCGGTTGGGAAAAATTAAGACATCCTATTTACAASTTCATGTACACTTAAAATACATCACTGAGCACTGTTCCTCTGATCATGTGYGTCGTGCACCCGCAGAGAGAACGTAGCTCTAATGGTCATCAAAAAAATCTTTAAAGTTTTTTTCTTTTCTTAAAAAAAATAAGTTATTTTAGACTTGGCAAATCACTTGCCAAAGGGAAGCAGCTGTTAAACAGAAGCAGTGACTCAGTTATACAAGGGCAAAGGAAGCATCAGTCAATGAGCTTTAGAGGCCTGTATAATGAGGGAGGCAAGTTTAAAAGCTTCAAGACTCCCCCTCTGTGGCTCACAGCTGATTGCCAGCGCTCGGTGTGCAGCACCCCAGGTTGGAGGCTCTGGGGTGTCTGACGGGGGCTGGGTGGCCGATGGCAGCACATGAGACCCTACAGCTCTGCCCTCTGCCCAGGGAGGGGGCAGGAAAGCTCTGGTAGGGCTCACCGAGCYCTCTCGGCAGTGAATTGGTGCTACAGAGCCCGCCCACAGGAGGCAGGGAGGGGCACGGGGAGCAGGGCCAGGGCTCCCCTCCCTTGCTGTGGCTGGGGGGGTTTCACCCTTCCCGGTAACGCTTGAGGCTGGCACTGGCAGCGCGGTTTGTAATGCTCAGTGAATTCAGTCCCTCCTTCCCCCGTCCCATCCTGCCCAGGGCTCGCTGCTCTGTGTCCACCGGCTCCTACCTGCAGCGGGTGGGTCCCCGCAGCTCCCCCCGCAGCTCCAGGGATGCAGAGCCGGAGCCCAGGTCCAGGGGGCACCGCAGCAGGGGCGGAGGCAGCCCCAGCGCTCCACCCCCCTCCCCGGGGCCAGGGGAGATGCCGCAGTCCTTGGAGGAGGATGCCGAGAGCTGCTGCGGGTGTTCCTGCCGGGGATCTCTGTGGGCGGACGGAAACGGGCAGAGTTTCATTTCCCCGCGCTGCCGGGGCGAGGGGGCGGGCAGGGGGCGTCCCAGGAAGTTCAGTTTTTGTCATCACAGGACAAAAAACAGGATGAGCACCACTAGCAAGATGACGAAGAGGACAACAATTGCACACCACTGCCGTCGATCTGGAAAGAAAAGGAAGCATCAGTCTTCCTGCTTTAGTGGAGGAGGAAAATTTGGTTCTGCTAGGAACCAAATTCAAGCTTAAGCTACAAAAAGACAAATCAAGAGTTCCTGTGGGAGAATGCCTCACYGCAGTATACAGCACCACAGCCTTTCTCCTCCAGGATACACTGGTGTTTAGGAACAGCTGTGGGAATTCTGAGGCTTCTTCCCAACCAAGTTCAAACAGCTTTGAAAAGCTGGCTGAAAAGCAATTGGGAGGAACAAGCAGAGAGCTGCTGTGTTTGCTGTTCATTCATGGAGCAATCTGTTTGCCAGAGGAACAAGAAGGGATCCGGTGAAAGCTGCCCTGAGGACCCTGCCAGGAAGAGATTGTGGCGGCTTCCCTTAGGACAGGGCCAGGAATCAGGTTTCCCTGGACATCTTTACACCTCACTGGCTCATCACCTCTGAGAGCTGCTGTCTGCCCCGTRAGATGATGGTGCAGCAGTGGGGACGGGGCTGCTGGCACCCCCTCAACTCCCAGGCACAGCAGCTACCCCAGAAAGAGCCCTCCTGCTTGCCCTGGACTAGGTGATTCCAGCAGAAATTCCAGCTCTTTCACAACACTCAGAAACACTCTGCAGAGATCCATGGGTTTTCTCAGAGGAAAGGGCAGAGACACAGGGTTCACCCGTGTTTGTGCTGCTGCTGACCCAAAGTGCACCGTCAGCACTCCAAGTGGTCTCTCTGGGGCTGTATTCCCACCACCTCATAAATCCCTTGGACAGCCTAATCCTGCAGAGCAGGAATGCTTTTCCTCCTGACAGGCTGCTGCTTTCCCAAGGTGCTGAGCAGCCAGGGGAGAGGGGTGCTGGAGGAGGTGCTGGCTGGGCACAGTGCCAGGCTCAGAGGCAGCCACAGCTGGGACTTCCCGGCAGCCAGGCCGGGCTTCCTGTTTGCTCTGGCTTCAGGCACAGCCTTATAAGGACTTTTCTGTGGGTTCTGCACAGAATACAGCTCTTTCCTCTACCAGCTGAGAGAGATGTGACCCACAGCAGCCTGCAGGCACCAGCAGCCCCAGGGCAGGTGGGATTTGGGAAGGGGATTGCTGCAGGCATTCTGGTGCTGGTGGCCCGTGTTTAATGGCACCTTGACAGCTTTTTTTTCCAGGGGCAGCCCGGGGAAGTGCAGCAGAGCAGGAGGCTGCAGAGCTTCCCCGCCCAGCAGCTAGAGGGGGATTTTCCCAGCAGTAGCAGCATAAATAGAAAGGCATCTGTAAATAAAACAAAGGGAGGGGACRGGCAGCAGAGCAGTGTCTGGGCAGGAGCAGCTGCCGGGCTTGGAAACCTTCCCCTTCTTTCAAGAACTGAGAGCTGCTCCCTCCCCTCGGCTGCCTGGGTGGGAGCACAATGTCCCAGCCTGAAGATCCAAGGGTTTGTCTGTCCCTTTCCAGGACTGGATCCCACTTCCCAGGACCTACCACTCGTCATGTGAGACACTTTGGCCAGCTTCTTCATGACGTTATCGAGGCGCGACTGAGTGCTGTCCAGCTCGTGGGAGAAGTCATCCAGCATCCTGGGGACACAGAGGCAGGGCACTGCTCAGCACGTGGCACATCCCTGGGCATTCTGCACCACGCTCACACRCATGGATCCAAACACTGATGTGAGCAGAGTATCACACCTTGGCAGACAAAATGAATGTGGCTTCCTCTCCTGGAGCACCCGAGGGAGGAGGAAAAAGCTGCAACTCTGCTTTGGTGGGAGGTAACTCGGGATTCCTGCCAGACTGGGCCTCCCCTGGSTGTCTGTCGCTGAACTCTACACACATCTGCAAGGTGAGGAGTGGGGGAGGGGCTTCCTCCTTACAAAAGGAAAGTCTCATTTATAATCTGTGATTAGCATCTACGTGTCAGCTTGGACTTTAAATCCCTTTTCTTGTTCAGGGCTTGCAGTTTAAACTAAAATCTTGTTTCAGTCAGGTATCAAGTGGGAATGAGATCTGCAGTTGCTTTTAAGGTGCTTTTCAAGCTCTGCATGGAAGTTACCCTTTTACTTCCTCCACACAGTGACTGTAATGAATCTGAAAGCCTTACTGAATCCRTGCTTTGTCAATGCCAGTGCACATCCAGAGTCAAGGTACTAATCCAATTGTCTCCAGCCAGTGGGACTTTAAAGCTTAATGCATTTAAAAGGACAGACTCCTTCATTTGGAGTGCCAGRGCACTTGTTAAACCTTCATTCAGTGGGGAAAACCTCACTGTGGTAGTTATGAGCTAATCTTGCAAGCATTGATGGCTTGTGTGAGGATCTAGCAACAGACACACCACAGCAATCTCCTCTGTGAGWGCAGAGGATTCTCATGCTGCACAACTTCACACAGGATGGAGGTTGGAAGTTCCTCCTCTCCATCCAAGATCAAAYCACTTCACAAGGGACATGGCCCTCCAAGACTCCTACCAGCCAAACAAGGAGGGGTTTTAGGCATGAACCCTTCAAGCCTTTCTGGAAGCATAGCTGTTAGCCTGCACAACTGGGAACTTGTTTGCAAAGGACAAGAACTGGGAAAGAAATCTAATTTAGATGTAAATGGATGGATGCAAAATGACTTGGTGAGCTGCCCTTTAACCCTTTGCGTGGGTGAGGGTTATTTTTAACTTCAGTGATGAAGAGGAGCTCTGTGCTGTGTGTTTCAGGGCACAGCTGAGAGCTCCTGGCCTCAGCAGCTGTCCAGGGGCAGCACAAAACCCTGCATAGTGGAAAAGTGGGCAGCATCTGCATTGCACAGCACCTCCCTCCCTTATCTGCTGGSTGCCTGAGGGGGAGCATGTGAAAAGGAGAGGAGGAAAGGTAAGGTGGCAGTTCAGCCTGCCCTAGATGCAGCCTTCTAAAGGAAGGAGGTTGCAGTTGGATCCTTGGGGATTGCAGTACAAAATGCCTTCCACAGGCTGCCTGAGGGACCAGTGGATTCCAGGCTCTAGCAGAGGCAGAGATAGRTGTGTGAGGACATCCAGCCATGCTGCAGCCAGGCCTGTGCCAGGTTTTTGCCACCATGTCTCACACTTACACTGCCTGCTCTTCCAGCTCCCCGCCAATGCGCTGGGACATGTTCTTCAGCACGCCAATGCTGCCAGAGACCAGCTCCAACTGCTCATCCTGCTGCTCCACAATCAGCTGGGGCCAGAGAGAAGAGAAGAGGGCAATTACAGACCTGCTGCTTGCAGCTGCCTTGGAGCCAGCCCATCCAGTGGACAGGCACTTGCTGCTCGGCCAACATCAGCTGTGAGGCCTGGGCTCAGACCTAAGCCACCAGGAATGAGGACTGCATTCCTAAGAAATGCTGGAGAGGAGACAACCAGGGGAAAGTCTCCATGGCATGGCATCCCCATGGCACAGCAGGCTGCAGCCTCCAGACATCCCTGCAAATCCAGCCTCAGCTCATCCATGCTGTATGCACAGCTAAAGTGACCTTGGAAAGCTCCAAGAGCTGGTCATCAAAACCTTGGCAAGGTGAGCAGGCCAGGGAGGCACACTGATGCTGTGCCTGGGAAACACCACCTGGAATGTGCCACAGCTGACACAGGGTTAATGCAAGCAGAAGACTGTTACAGCTTCTACAGCTAAAAATAGCCAGCCTGGCTCTGAATGTGCCAAAGGAATAAGTCTGCTGCTGTTTTAAGTCATTTTCAGGGCACAGTCACGCTAAGGATTAGCCTCACCCTAGTTACCTATTTCTGAAGCTGTTTATCCCCCTGCAGTCAGTAGGTAAAACGTGTCTGGAGGCCGAGGTGGCAGCAGGGCTCAGGAGCTTCAGCAGAGTTTGCCACCTCCGAGTCACTGCCTGTGTCAAGGCCCTGCAGTTCTCCAGGCAAACTCCCCTGTCAGCTGGGAAGTGCAGCTGGGAGTGCCTCACCAGGGGTTCTCCCAAGGCCTCACACAGCCCTTCTCACTAATCTCACGGTGACAAAGGCAGGAAAAGGAAGCAGGAGCGTGCTCCTGCTCCCAGCCTGTTCTGATGGGGGATGCACACAAACAACACCAAACATTTTTTAACCAGGGGAAGTTGCATAAGACAAACAGGCCCTTTTCTTTCTGCAGTGTTTCTACTCTTCCAAGGATTTCAGCAATGCTTGCACTATTCGATCTTAGTCTGCTACATCTTCCAGACTGTGCCAACTGCCTCCTAAGCCCAGCAGAAGCCCCACRCCTCCAGGGTTAAAAACCTTGAGCCCAGATCACCCAAAGCTGTGCTGCACAGGAAGTGCAGGCACAGACACATGCTACAAGCAAAGAGGAGAACTGTCAGGCTCCTGGAGCCAGAGCGGCCCCCCTGGCACCCATTTGGCAAGCAAAGCTATTTAGTGTGTGATGCCAGCTGCCTTACCTGTTGTTGAGCTTGCTGCTCCTCGATGAAATGTGAATTGGCTAATTGCAGCTCCCGGTCCAGACGGCTGTATTTGTCAGGTCCAGAGCTCCAACTCTGACTCCCACTCTCTCCCAGGAGTGCCTGAACAGATGCAGAGAGCTCTTAGCAACACCCTTGTGTCTGCTCACAGCCCGTCTACAGGGTGAGCTGGGAAGGCAGACAAGGCAACACTCGTGTACACACACACAGAGCAACCCCTTCCTCCTGCTCTGCTGCTACTCAGCCAAAGTGCTGTCAGGAACTAAACCAACACAGAGCCAAAATGCCAGCCTGGGAAGCCTCTGCAGCCTGGCATTGCAGAGATGCCTCTCCAGCAGCTGGAGAGCTGGAGTGTGGCTGACTGACAGTGTGTGCAGGAGGCCTGCACAGCACAAAGGGCTGGCAGAGGCCTGCTCAGGAGGCAGCACTGTGTGCTAGGACATGTGAGCTGGGAAGTGGCTGGGTATATTGTGTTAACACATGTACAGCTCCATCTGAGCACTCTGCTGCTAATGACAGGGGCTTAAGAGGGTCTGGATAAAGTACTTAACCAGTTGAGCTGACAGTAAAATAATGCAATCTATAACCAGAGCAGTGCTGTATGCTTATGTTCTACGATCCAGGCTGCCTATCTCTCCAGCAGGCTCTGGAGCTGCCAGCATACAAAGTTACTCTAGCTACCTGCAAGAGATAAGCTCTGCAAAGCCTGCAGAGATGTGGCTTTCCAGCCAAATATGTCTGGTCCCTGAAGGGGAGTAACCCAAGCTACAGGTGCTGGAGAATGAACACGAGCTGTGTGTGAGGAACTGCACCCTGCAGCACTAGGGAAGGGTTAGGGACTCTGCCCTCCAGGCTGACTTGTAATGAGACCATCCTGCAGCTCCTGCTTGTGGGCAGGATGAGTATTTGTGAAGAACAGCAAGACAATGACCAGGCTGCTCTGTCAGGCTGAAAACCAGACAGTGTCTATGGTCCATCTGACTGACAAGGTTCAAGGAGGGGTGAGGAAAGCTGACAGACTGACCATGCAGGAAGCCAGCAGCACATCTGGCTTTTTCTGCCCCCAAGACACTGGGCAAGCTCCTGGTCCCTCCAGTCTGTGGCAAGGGCAGCTCCTTTTTATTTAATATTTTATTTAGTGCACTAGCTTTGCCTGCAGCTTCAATAGAAAGGGCCTGTTTGCCAGCCTGGGCTGTGAGGTCAGGTCACTGCTAGCCAGCCCCTCAGACACAAAGCCCAGCACAAGCCTTGCAGTCTGGAGTGAAGGTGAGGGGCTGGGGAGGGAGAGGAAGGCAGCAAGGGGAAGTCAGCCTTCCTGACCAGATGTCACTGCATGAGCTGGGCCATATGGTCTCCTGCAGCTATCAGGAACCTCATGCAAAGGAAAGCAGCAAATCACAGGGAAAGCTACAGACTTGTCTGAGTAAGGGTGTCAGGGACTTTGTTGCTGGGAGTGTTTGCCAAGCACATTAATTAACCCTGTGACAAGCTCAGGAATGACTTCTGTGCTTCTCAGTTTGTTGKTTTTGCCACATGTGGTAAGGCTGATGCAGTACAGACAATTAACTGTAGGAAGCACACATCAGCTTTTACTGGAGTGGGTCTGAAGTCAGCTCCAGTATCTCCTTACAGCCTCTCCAGCAGCCAGGAAGCAGCACAAGCTGCATCTACTTCTATTCCTTAGATTACAAGTGCACACAACACCAGACTCTGGGAGCTCCTTCCATCTTCTTACAGRGCTATTACCAGAAGCAGCTGCCTGAAAGGATATTGCACCATCTTGGCTCCTAAATCCAGCAGAGTGCAGGATTACATTCATTGACATGGATTCTGAGCTGCTTCCCCCCGGGGAGGAGGAGGAGGGAGATTTCCCTTTCCATGGGATGGTGCAATGCTGACAGTTGTAAACAAGCAGCTCTGAAGACAGAGCCAGATGGTGAGTGCTGACTTACAGCTCTGAGAGAGGCCTGGGAGAGGCTGGCAGCCTGGGAGAAGCAGCTCTCCCAGGGCAGCCAMACGGACACAGCTCACACCCAGCCTGGCTGCAGCCTGGCAGCCCCTTGCYACCCCCAAGCTCTGTAAGGGGAGGGACCCCAGACAGGACAGACATTGTAGCAGAAATAAATCGCCCGTTTCTCATTCTCACCTGCCTGTTTTTCCTTTCAGCCAGTGCTTGCATGGAAGAGTTTGACATCTGATCCTTCATGTCCTGTTCATTCAACAAAGAAAAGGAGCATGTGAGCATTGGATGTGAGGTGACAGGCAAATTCAGGGTGCTACAGGGCTGTTTATACCCAGGCAAGGCTTCTACAAGGGGGAAAGAGGGAAGGGAGATTTTCTTTGAAAACCCACACTTTTGAAGAGTCTGGAAACATACTGTAGAAAGTTTCATTATTATACTAATGAACAYTAATGAATACTAATGAATACTAATACTGGAATCAACAGCATTGGGATATTTTGAAAATATTCCTCATTTACTACTYATTTTTCTCCACTACAACCAGAACCATGTTGATTAGTGAATAAATGAATGTTCCTGTTGACAGAATGTAAGGATGTGTTTGTCAAGGCCTTGAAGCCTGTAACCTCCTGTGCTTTATTCCCAACTGCATCTGGTTTTAAATTCCATAGTAGATGGTAGATTTGCTGTCCTGTGGCCATCCTCTGTGACTGTGTCAGCGTTCTCTCCTACCAATTACTTTTTGCTGGAGTTCCTGCAGAAGGTCACTAACCACAGAAGGCTCCCCAGCACAATGTAACATAACCTGGTTTGCATAAATTAGCAAGTAGCCAACGTCATCTGGCAGAGGCTGATCCACCAGCAGAGGATTTGGATGTGTTTTACTGTTCAGAGATGTGCAACACATCACCAAAGAGCACCCCCACATCCCACTTGGTTAATTCTCACTGGCTGTAGCACATCACAAATTTCCCCCATGGAAACTGGAAGCCARCTGCATAGAGCCACTCACAAATTTCATTTCCCAGTGGGAGACTCTGCTGCAAAAGCCATTATCCAGCATTTTTCAGSCAGGAGAAGAGGACCAGAGAGCAGGCTTGCCTGATCCTGCCCATTAGGGAGTGGACTACACCGAGGGCAAGGCAGTAAGCATATGCCTGCTACCTGGGGCCAGTGTGGTTTTGGGATCAGTTCCCAGGCAGCAAGCCTTAGGAACTGCATCCAGACCACAGGACTGCAGGTAGTGCTGCCAGCCACACCAGTGCATTCTGTGGAGCAGGAACATCAGAGTCAGAGAGACAGCAGAAACTCAGTGTAGCTATTAATAGACAGGAAACTTCCTAACTAGCAGCTTGTTACCAGGCTTTGGAAAAATGTTTCTTCTCTATTTGTTACCACCAAGTTGTTAAAATCCCCTTTTTGTTTCTCAAGCATAAGCTTCAACTAAAAAAAAAATCTTCCTCAAGTTAAAAATAAATCCAGTGGTTGTTTGGACTATTTTGCAGGGGTAGGAAGTTGAAGTCACCATGTCAATAACAGCAGGCTTTAAACACCTGTCAGTGTTCAAAGTGGTCTCCCTGTTGCTGCAAACCAGCGCTACGAATGGTCAGGACTGTCGAGATTTCCCTCACCTCTGGAGTTGCAGAGTTTGCACATTGCAGCTGGGTCTTCACTCTTCCTCCTGTTACCACAGGCTCCCAGAGCACTGTGAAGCCTCCAAGGGCCAGCAGCACAAAAGGAGGGAATTCCATGGGGCACCTGCACCCCCAATCCCTTCTGGGCAGCTCCAGGAGGGAACGTACGGGGAAGAGGAGGAAGCCCGAGACTCAGCAGGTAGCAGCTTTATTCTCTGCTCTCCATTCCACCACAGATTTCCTTTTTTAGCCCCAACTCCCCCCAGGCCCTGAGCCCAAGGGCAGGCTCCTTACCCTGACCACCTGGCGCGTGCTGGTGATGAAGGCTTTGCGGATGCCCAGCTCCGTGGCATCGAGGTTGAATTTCCGTGGGTTTGCCTCCACGATGCCTGGGCACCGAGTCAAGGAGCCCCCAGAAGCGGGGCTGGGTACACACAYGGACACACAAAGGGTGCCAAGGGGCCACTGTGGTGTGCCTGCTCCCAAAATGTGATTAGTAAAGATGGAACAGGAGACACGGCAGGAATGTGCCGTGCAGCTCGAGCACACACACAGGGTTTCTCTTGTCCACGTGTTTGTTTGGTTCTGGGATGCTGTGCAGAGCTTTCAGGAGCACTTAGAGGAACACAAGGGAAAAGGAGTATTTCTGGAAGGCAGCCTAGAGAATGAACTGACCCCGCAGAAATCCAGATTCACACAACACAATAGGCTTTCTACAACAAAGCCCCTTAGAACATACTTTGCAAAAAGGCAGAAGGAAAATCCTTGACTTAATGTCTCATTTGCAATTTGAAAAAAGCCGATGGGAACGCAAAATTCAATCCCAAGCAGTCCTGGTTTTTGCTAAGAGTGACAAGCACTGGGACTTGGCTATTTAGTACAACCTGAGAACTGCAACAAAAAGGATATTAATGGTTTCATCCAGGTCTTCCAGGTCCCACTCGATGCTCCGCAGGTTGTTCCTGAGCTCATTAGTGGTCCAGTCGATTTCTTCTCTTGTGGCGATGGAGGGATCCTGCAAGAGCTCTGTCCACCTCTGGAAGAGCCCCTGGGCAGTGTTCACAGCTTTCTGCACCTCCCTGCAGCCAGGAGAGTGAGGAGAAGCCAAGAATTATCCCCAGCTGCCTGCAGCAGTGACACTGGGACAGCCCCGTGTCCAGCTGAGCAGAGACGCCACAGCTCCCYCCCAAACATCTCTCCTTCCAACAACCTTGAGTTTATTTTGTAAAATAAGGATTTGCCCTGCACCTCACTGCAGCATGTTATTCATGAAGGGCCTATTTCTCCAGGGGAAGAAGCTGAGTGTCACCCAGGCAAGCCAGGGCAGAGGGTCGGAACAAGGCAGCTCTTTGGCAATCCACACTTTGCATTCCTCTCAAAGATTTTCCTCTCAAGGCTCTTAACTACCCATGTAAGATACCCTAAGGTATCTTACAGATACTCACAGAGTTACAGGAACTGTCCCCACACCACAGCCAGGCAGACTGTTGAGTGCAGAACTGTTCATTTTAATTRAGCATTTAAAAAAATACACAGGCCTACTATGGTGGCTTAGGAAGCACAAGTTTTTTCTGCTGCTCTAAGCTCTTTTGGAGACGAGTGCATTCACAGCAGGGGAAGGCACTGCTGACAGCTTGGTTTGGGGCAAGCAGGTTTGTAAATTTGGGTCACAGACTCTCAGTGTGGTTATCTGCATTTACAAACTCTGTGGTCCCGAGSTGTGAACTGCTCCCCCAGGTTCACAGGGAGCTGGGAATGGGAAGGGACACGAGATCAGACTGTGCTGGTGTCCACCACGAGCTTGCACACAGCAGTCAGATGTTCCACCCCAGTGAAGGAAAGCAGGGGAGGCCCAGGGCAGATGAAGTGATGTGCCAGGACTGCAGCTCTCTAGGTTCCACCAGGGCCTGAAGTTCTCCAGTCGCTGCCTAAGCTGCAGTTTCTCAGCACCCTGATGTGTGTCCCTCCTACTGCTCTGCCACTCTGAGTGCCCTAAAGCCAGCAGCCTGCACTGAGCATCTGGAAAACTTCATTCCCTCCTCTACTTGCCAGCACAAGTTTTGGTTTTGCTTGGTTGTTGTTCTTTTTGTTTTTCCACACTTGTGGAAGTCCCCAGCAGCAAGAATGTAAAGCAGAGCTGGGTGTCCTCTGATGGGAGGAGCTACAGACACCAGGAAAGCAAACCAGCAGCAGCTCTGGTGCCTCCACCACCAGCAGCCCCTCCGACCTGCCAGGTAATAATTAACTGTGGGAGCGGCAGCACAGCCCCTTTCCCCTCCCTGCCCTTCCCCACACGCTGCAGGAACATCTCTGGAAAGTCTGACAGGACAGACATTTGCTCCCCACCCATGGCAACTCCTACACTTTCCTCTTACTGGTAAAGGGATTCACTTTCCTTGGCTGCATCAGTTTCCCTTCCCACTTTTGTTCTCGCATGGCTCTCCCAAACACCCCACCAGGAGCCCCTGTGCTGCCCCTCAGGGCTGTTTTGCTGTGACAAGGGGGAGAAGACCAGCCCCCAGCAGAAGCTGAAGGTGGCCCGAGGGCAGTGTTTAGTGATGGAGCTGCTTTCACAGAATCACAGAATTGCTGGGGTTGGAAGGGATCTCTGTGGAYGATCCAGTCCAAACCCCCYRGCAAGGCACTGTCACCTGGAGCAGGGGACACAGGGATACCTCCAGACAGGTTTGGAGTGTCTCCAGCAAACTCCATGACCTCCCTAGGAAGCCTTTTCCAGTGCTCTGCTACCCTCACTGAGAATTTCTTCCTCACCTTGAGGTGGAACTCGTTGTGTTTTGGTTTATGGCCTGTTGCTGCACAGGGTCTGGCACCATCCTCCTGACACCCTCAGAGATATTTATATGGACTGATGAGATCCCCTCTGTCTTCTTTGGACTAAACAGGCCCAGCTCCTCCAGTCTCTCCCGAGAGATGCTCCAGACCCCAAATCATCTTTGTGGCCTCCACTGGAYGCTCTCCAACAGAGCTCCTTCCAGCCTATTAATGACAATTTTCCTTTGGCCACCTTTAGCCGGTATTTCCCTGCGTTCTCTGCAGGCTTCCTCTCAGGGCCATTGTTTGTCCCACAGCTGCTCCCTGCTCCTCTCCACCTTTCCCCATTGTCCCCCCGCCTTCCAGCCGCGAGTCCCCAGCCCCGCTTTGCCCGCTGTCCCCAAGGCCTGGGGACCCTCACAGAGCCCGGGGAGGCCCGGCCGCGGCCCGGCCGCTGCCCTGCTCCCCGCAYTGCCTCGCTGCCCGGGCCGGACAGCCCGCACAGCCCGCGCTCAGCCCCTCAGCAGCACTGGGGGGCCCGGCCGCCATTTTCCCCCCCTCACACACAGACCCCCGCCCGCCGCTCGCCCSCCGCTCCGCGGGCCTCCCGAGCTGCGCGGCGGCCCTGCCCGCCCCCTCCGCGCCCGGATGAGTCCCCGGCCCGTTTGGCGTCCCTCTCCCCGCGGCCCGGGGCGCTCGGAGCGCGGCGCTCACCCCTTCACCACGAAGAAGGGGTCCTCCATCGACATGGCGCTGCCGCCGCCGCACGCCACGGCCGCCGCCAGGCCACGCCCCCTCCATCGGGACACGCCCCCACACCGCCCTCTGCGGGCCACGCCCCCACTGCGCGCGGGGGCGTGGCCGGTGACGTCACCCCATTATGGCGGCGGCGGCGCTGTGTGGGCTGCGTGCGCTCAGGGATCGCGGCCCTGTCCTGGCTCTGCCCGAAAAGCTCCCGCAGAGCCCCGGTGTCCCTCGTGTGAAAAATGCGTATTTTATGATTGGCTTTGCGCAAATATTCAAGTGAATATTATAYGCGTTGTGTTCGAAAGTAATGTATTAATTCTCTTAAGTAGTGTGTTAAATACAGTTTTAGGTTGTAACATAAGGTTAAAATAGAAACTATGCTATGTAGGGTACTTTTTTCCTAAAGAAAGGACTGACAGCGAGATAGCAGCCACAGGACACCTGAATCTTTCAGAAAAAGAGAATTTATTGCTCCATTCTCAGAAGCAATGAACTTCTTCCCACCTTGCTCAGCCATGAAGACCCCGTCAGGATTCAGAGGAAGAAGCTGACACTGCCCAGACAGAATCCTGTGTTTGAATGGAATTTATGCATCATGGATGAGGTGTATGAATATGCAACAGGCTGTTGCTTTTAAGSGTTAATCCTCTGTTAACRTGGGTCCTTTTTTGGGCTTGTGCTGCCCAGAAAGAGGTACCCGGAGTGTCGGTGACTCCTTGTTTTTATTGTTTCATATTGTCCTAATYSAAATKGTCCAAATTATTATTACTCTAATTATATTGCWATTTTCMTAACCATTTTATTACTRTTAAACTTTTAAAAATTTAAAARCAAGTGATTGRTGTTTTTCACACTSAGGTCGGGAGGGAGCACGGCRGTGCCACCTCCCCTCTCACCCCAGAGCACGTGGCACAGGGCTGTGCCCACACAGGGCTGTGCCCACACAGGGCTGTGCCCACACGGGGCTGGCACATCTCTGGTGGGGGACACTCTGCAACCTCTCTTGGCACTCTGTCCCATCCTACAGAGAAAAAGTTCTTCCTTCTATTCAGCTGGAACTTGCTGTACATTTCCCATCTTTTCCCTGCCATGTCCTGGTGGTTGGCACCCCTGAGCAGAGTCTGGCTCCATCTCCTTGGCACCCCTTCCTCAGAGCCCAGAGCTGCACACGACACTCCCAACGTGCTCTCCTCAGGGAGAACAGGGATGCAGGATCCCTGACCCCAACACTCTGCTCTCAGCAGCCCCATAAGGACAGAGGTGGTGACATCTTCCCAGGCAGTGCCCTCCCACAATGGTCCTTAGCACCACTGTGCCACCAGCAGCACCGTGCAGAAGGTGGTGTCAAGGAAGGTCCCAYTCCTTGGGTTTTGTGGATTAAAGATAATAATTTTTTATTTCAGAGAGCTAAAAGCAGCCTGCTCAGTGCAGAGAGGAAGTGAGGTAAGGCATTCAAGCCCCATCTCCTCACTCACCTGCAGTTAGCAGCAGTGTTGTTCATTTTGGGAAGAAATTTTGTGCTTTATGCCTTCCCACAATGGCCCACAGTSCTTAGCACCACTGTGCCACCAGCAGCACTGTGCACAAGGTGGTGTGCGTCCCATTCCTTGGGTTATGTGGATTAAAGATAATAATATTTTATTTAGAGAGCTAAAAGCAGCCTGCTCAGTGCAGAGAGAAGGTGTTCAAGCMCCATCTCCTCACTCACCTGCAGTTAGCAGCAGTGTTGTTCATTTTAGGAAGGAAATTTTGTGCTTTATGCCAAACCCAAGAGAAATTTTGTGCTTTTTGCCTTCCCACAATGGTCCACAGTCCTTACACCACTGTGCCACCAGCGAGGCCTTGCAGAAAGTGGTGTGGGTCCCATTCCCTGGGTTTTGTGGATTAATTTTTTATTTTTGACAACTAAAAGCAGCCTGCTCAGTGCAGGGAGGAAGGTGTTCARGCCCCATCTCCTCACACACCTGCAGTTAGCAGCAGTGTTGTTCCTGTCAGACTCTTCTGTTGCGAAGAAATTTTGTCCTTTATTCCAAACCCAGAAGACTAAACTCCTTCCCTCTCACGGGATTTGCAGTGTTTAAAACCTCATGTAAACCAGCCAGCCTCCTTCCCCCAGTTCCATGGAGCAAAACACGAAAACCTTGGCACGGTGGGGTTGTGTCCTGCAGGAGTGGCTCAGCCAGGCTGTGTTCCCAGGCAGYGAGGGAGGAAGCAGGAGGGAGGCACAGGCAGTCTGCTCGGCTCCTGCTGCCCTTCCTGCCCTGCACAGGCACAGGCCCTGCTTCCTTCCTCCTGCCCTGTGAGCAGTGAGAACAGCCCTGTGTGGCTGGCATGTTCTCCATCCCTGATGAGGATCCCTCAGTCCCACTCTCTGAAATGTGGGCTCTTTAGGAGCTGAGCACAGGCYCTGCTTCCTTCCTCCTGCCCTGTGAGCAGTGAGAACAGCCCTGTGTGGCTGGSATRTTGTCCATCCCTGAGTGTTTGAGGATCCCTCATTCCCACCTCTCTCAAATCTGGGTTCTTTAGGAGCTGAGCACAGGCCCTGCTTCCTTCCTTCTGCCCTGTGAGCAGTGAGAACAGCCTTGGGTGTTGTCCATCCCTGAATGTTTGAGGATCCCTGGATCCCTCATTCCCACTCTCTGAAATCTGGGCTCTTTAGGAGCTGAGCACAGGCTCTGCTTCCTTCCTCCTGCCCTGTGAGCAGTGAGAACAGCCTTGGGTGTTGTCCATCCCTCATTCCCACTCTCTCAAATCTCTGGGCTCTTTAGGAGCTGAGCACAGCTCCTGGGCTTGCAGCAGCTGGCAGGAGGGGGGTGATGCCTGCAGAGCTCTGGGAGATGTCCCCATCCATATACACACAGCAGAGGGGTGTCCCTGCCTTACCCCCACCTTAATTGGGTTGATTTTGCAGAGGCTTGGCCARAAGTTTTTCACAGAAAGRGTGATAAAGTTCTGGAATGGCTGCCCAGGGAGGWGGTGGAGTSCCCATCCCTGGGTGTGTTTAACAAAGCCTGGATGTGGCACTGGGTGCCAGGGTTGAGTTGAGGGGTTGGGGCTGGGTTGTGTGAAAAACRCCAATCACTTGTTTRGGTTTTTTTAAATTTTATAAGTTTAATWGTAATAAAATGGTTGTGAAAATTGCAATATAATTAGAGTAATAATAATTTGGACAATTTGGATTAGGACAATATGAGACAATAAAAACAAAGAGTTACAGATAGCCCAGGTACYTTTTTCTGGGCAAAACAAGCCCAAAAAAGGACCCATGTTAAAAGAGGATTAATCCTTAAAAGCAACAGCCTGTTGCATATTCATATACCTCATCCATGATGCATAAATTCCATTCAAACACAGGATTCTGTCTGGGCAGTGTCAGCTTCTTCCTCTGAATCCTGACGGGGTCTTCAGGGTTGAGTGAGGTGGGAAGAAGTTAATTTCTCCTCATAATGGAGCAATAAATTCTCTTTCTCTGAAAGATTCAGGTGTCCTGTGGCTGCTATCTCAGTGTGAGCCCTAAAACTATATTTAACACTTAACTACTTAAGAAAATTAATACAGCATCACTTTCTAACATGACACATATAATATGCATTTTAATATTTGTGAAAAAYGCCAATCATAAAATACRCATTTTGCACAGTTGGGCTCGAYGATCTTGAAAGTCTCTTCCAAGCTGGTCATTCTGAATTCTGTGAATGCCCCATATTTTAAGCAAAGAGCACATCCTGCCCTGCRCTCCCCAAAGGTGGCAGTGGCCCAGCATCCCGAGCAAAGGCAGGGGAAGGACACAAACCCCGTTTGCAGAGGCGCCTCCTCGGCACGGGAACAGCAGAGGCAGCTTTTGCAATCCCAGCAGAGCTTTCCTCACGCTCAGCCTGGGCTGTGGCACACGTTGAACCGGTTTCTGCAGCTCTYGGGCTGAGAAATCCACCTCCTGCTCTGGCCAGCCCCACACCAGGAGTGGTGCAACAGGTGGCAGCTTTAGGGCTGGCATTTGCTGGCCTTCCCTTGCTGAATTTGGGATGACTTTCCCACGCTGGCAGCGTTTGGGGCGTCCCTGCCAAAGGTGTGCCTAGCATGGGAGGCTCCCTCCAGGAACAAACAGAGTTCCAAGGAGTTGCTGGTCCAGTTTGTCTGTCCCTGTCCCACAAAGACCTTGTGCTTCCCCAAAACCTCATCATCCTCCTGTGACTTCCAGTTGTGYCCAAAACCTTCGCTGCACTGCGAATGGAAAAGGGAAAATGTCCTGTAGCCTCTTAGGATTATTAGGAGTAATTACCTAGAATTTTGCTTTCAGAAATTCTTCAATAAATTATTTGAACACTTTATTCACTTGTTTGAATTTTTTTTTTTTTTAACAGAATCACTTAGGTTGTTAAATACCTAAGATCACTGAGTCTGTTTGCGAAAAAGTGTGAAGCTTCACAGAGCTGTTGAGGGCTGAAAATAAGGATTTTTACCAAATTTAGAGAAGCTGTAAACTTTCAAGGGATAAAAGAGACAGCCTGATCTTTGATGCTAGAAATTAATTTACGTGATGTAGTAAATAATTTAGATTTTCACCTGAAAGCCACTCCAACCACACTATGGTTTGTATTTTTTAGAACCAGGCTGTTTTTTGCTATTCCATAAGGAAAGCTCTGATTTGGGGCTTGGAGGCAGCGAGGAGTTTTTTGGGAGCTCTTCAGCGTGCTCAGCTMAGCAATTCCTGCTGGGAGAGGAGAGCTGGGTGCAGAGCACACAGCTGCAGAACTGGTCAGGAAAGATCTGATGAAACATTTCTGCACCGTGAAAAGTGCCAGCTCATCAGAATCCCAGCTGTCTGCAGGGAAGAGCTGGGCTCCCTGGAACTTTTATCAGGAAAATCTTTGTGGCRTGTGTGTACATGCACAGTGTGGGGGGTGTGATCCCATCCCAGCTTGGTGTAAAGAGTGTGAATTTGGTGTGGAAGAAGTGCCTTTTCTTCTCAGAGAAAAGCTGGATTGGTTGGAATTTGGATTTATAAAAGTAGAGGGGACTTTCCCCTCCCCACCCCTGAAAAGATTTTACAGCTAAAGGGAGAAGCCATAAAGGCTTTCAGATGCTTTGGTGGTTTTCCTCCTCATTTTCGTTTTTAGTGATAGTTGAAATTTGTCAGTGGTGGTTTTAAGAGGATTAAGGTGGGGTGACGATACAAAGCACTGGTATGGAGTTAAATATTCTGTGTTCTGGTGAATKAAATGGGGGAATGAARTTGAGGAAAGGCAGGATGGCTTTGTGCAGGATGAACCCTGGGATTGCCTGCTGTGGGATGCCAGGGATGCTGAGATCTTACAAGGAKCCARAAAGAGATGGTTCAATTGCAGAAGCAGCGAGGTGCTGGACTGCCAGGGTCCTTGTTCTGGGTGAAATTAGCAGGAACATTTCCCAGGCAGCCTCTAAACCCTAAAAATGTGCTCATAATCCCTGTATCCATGGATGACCTCTGGGGGCTCCAGGCTCCCCACAAACCACGAGAAGGACRAGGTGGTCAAAGGAAGAGGGAAGGGGCCGAGATCAGCAGGAGCTGAGGCAGCCAACCCCTGCTGCCAGGCACAGATGTTTCATTTCACGTTTTTCCTTGGTGGGAGGAGGGATTTGACACAGAGAGGATCTGCTCTGCCCTTGCAGAGGATCTGCTCTGCCCTTGCTGCTACTCTGTGGTGTGATTTTCTGGCAGGTCCCAAGGTCCCTGGTGTCCCTCTGGGGGATGCAGAAGGCAGTGGGAAGCAGAGCAGGCAGCTCCACGGCTCGGCAGCATCCCTGTGCCACCGCCCCATCCCGCCTAGCGTGGCACCGAGGACACATCTGCACATGGGAACGCGGCTGTCGTTTGCCCCGTGGCGACGAGGAAGGTGACATTGAGATGCAGGGAGAGGRGGGAAAGATAATTAGGCAGAGCCTCCTTCGGGCAGGCAAAGCACCCTGAGGATTGCTGGCTGTGGCTGCAGAGTTCCCGTGATTAATTGGGGATGTTCAGCCCCAGTCAGCGAGGCTGCTGCCTGCTCGAGCTCAGAGTTTGCTGGGGAGGGAATCACTCCAGTGAAAAACGTGGAGTTTTTCCCATGTTTCATCCCAGGGCTGGCCTGTTTCTTGATGCCCTGGACACAAGGCAGCCTTTGGAAAGTGGCACAGGACCCATTGCAGGCGTGTCAGAGARGGCAAAAAACATTCAGGAAGGTGGACTACAATAGAAGGGTTGTCTGATAGGAAACCCCAGACAAATAAATGCATTTTTTCCCCAGGAAACCCAAACCAGCASCATAACCCACTGAAAGATGAGGGGGTCACATTTTTTCCAAGGGAAACAGCTGCCTGAAGAAGCTGATAGCTGGGAGGGAGAGTTTTTCCCCCTCTTTGTGTTTGGAGAGGCTGCTGGAGGAGCAGCAGGATATCTGATGGGCAGAGGGACAGGCCACTGTTCTCCAGGGGAGCAGAGGGAAATCCCAAGCCAGTGGCTCAGAGGGAAGAGAAATTTTAAACCATTTGTGCAGGGGGAATCCCAGATCACTGGCGAAAATTAAAAAAAATAAGTGTGGGAGAGAGTCCTGCCTGTCTGGGACAGCAGCACTGTGATCTCTGCCATGGGAAGGAGGTTTTAACCCTGGAAAACCCCTTTGCTTTCTAGTAGGTGGCTGTGCTGCAGCTCACAGCTCGCTGTGGTTTTGGGGCGGGTGTCTCAGCGCTCTCAGAAGCCCAGGGAGCTGCTTCCTCTCCTTTGCCTTTACGTCTGTATTGATTTGTTTGCGTTTGTTTCGCTTGTGTTTGGCTCTCATTCATCAGCAGTGAGTGTTTGGCTCTCTGGGCTGTGTTTTGGGATGGTTCCCAGCTCTTGTGACCTTATCTCCAAGCAAGGATAGAGCGGAGCAGTTGGGAACCCTGGGGCATTAGTTTCCAATATCCGATTGTGGCAGGTCCAGGTGGCATCCACGTGAATCATTGATTTTTTCTGGGGAAAAAAACCCAACCCCAGACAACTTTCCTCCTCTTCCTCCTGATCTCCACAGGGGTGCCTTGCAATTTAGATGTTTATTCCCATCCAGAAATGAACTCAAGCTGTGGATAGATTCCCATTTGGAAATGTTCCTCCCTGTCCTGTTTGGTTTACGTCAGCAATCACTGGGGGTGTGCTGGATCTCCCAGGGGCTTTGGCTGTCCTGAAGTTCTGTTTTTTCTCCAGGCATCTGTTGGTGGGAAGGCTTTTGCCTCAGCACCGCTGGTGGTGAGGGGCTTTTGATGGATTTGTTCCCACCCTCCTCTCAGGAAGGGTCTAACTCATGAATCCTGACCTGAATGTGTGAAAAATGAGTATTTCATGATTGGCTTTCTGCAAATAATAAAATGAATATTATATGTGATATGTTAGAAAGTTATGGTGTATTAATGTTCTTAAGTATGTGTTAAATATAGTTTTAGGTTATAACAAAATGTTAAAATAGAAACTATGCTATGTAAGATATTTTTTTTTAAAGAGAGGACTTTGACTGAGATAGCAGCCACAGGACACCTGAATCTTTCAGAGAAAGAGAATTTATTTCTCCATTATCAGAAAAAACAAACTTCTTCCTGCCTCACTCAGTCCTGAAGACCCTGTCAGGATTCAGAGGAAGAAGCTGACACTGCCCAGACAGAATCCTGTGTTTGAATGGAAGTTATGCATCATGGATGAGGTGTATGAATATGCAACAGGCTGTTGCTTTTAAGGGTTAATCCTCTGTTAACGTGG
>JACDOX010000108.1:1966947-1978565 GCA_014549065.1 Cardinalis cardinalis
AAAATAGTAATACAGTTAGAGTAATAATAATTTGGACAATTTGAATTAGGACAATATGAGACAATGGAGAGAAAGTGTTAGGGACGGTCCAGGTACCTTTTTCTGGGCAAAATAAGCCCAAAAAAGGACCCACGTTAACAGAGGATTAACCCTTAAGAACAACAGCCTGTTGCATATTCATACACCTCATCCATGATGCATAAATTCCATTCAAACACAGGATTCTGTCTGGGCAGTGTCAGCTTCTTTGAATCCTGACAGCGCCTTCGAGGTGGAAAGAAGTTCATTTCTTCTGATAATGGAGCAATAAATTCTCTTTTTCTGAAAGATTCAGGTGTCCTGTGGCTGCTATCTCAGTGCAAGTCCTTTCTTTAAAAAAAGTATCTTACAAAGCATGGTTTTTATTTTAACAATTTCTATAACCCAAAACYATATTTAACACACTACTTGAGAGAATTAAGACAGCATTACTTCCTAACACAACACATGTAATATTCACTTGAATTTTTGCGAAAAGCCAATCATAAAATACGCATTTTTCACACTGATGGATGTGCCTGACGCCAGGCACGGTGCTGGTGGGTGGCACTCGTGCTGCTGGGCACCAGCCCTGCTGCCCGGCCTTCTGCACCTCTGCTCCTCCCTGCCCTGTGTGAGCACTGAGAGGGATGGGGGCTCGCTCAGCCCCCATCCCCATCCCCATCCTGCTGATCCCAGAGCCGGGAGCGGCTCCTGGCCTGCTGTTCCCAGGCAGGGTAGCGGCCAAAAGGCAGGGACTGGGGAGCAGAGGTGCCTCATGCCATCAGGGTGAGCTGTGAGCAGCAGAACAGGTCAGATCGCATMCAGGCATCTTCACCCCACAGAGCTCCCACGCTCTGCCTCCTCCTCCTCCTGCCCTGGGCTTTTCCCAGCTGCTGGGGTGACTGTGCGCTGCTGCTTTTTGTCCCTGAGCTGGGATTTGCCCGGCTGAGGTGTACAAATCCGGCTTTCTGACCCTCTGCTGAGGCTGCAAGCAGCCAGATGTGGCCGACAGCAGCCCCAGAGCTGCCGACGGCTCTTGCGGGGGCACAGCCAGCCCTGTGCCACCAAGGGGACGCTGCTGGTGGGCAGATGCGGGTGAGGAGCCGTGACTGCCGTGCCAGGCACGCCAGCCCAGACCCGCCCTGGCTGGTTGGGCTGACCCCAGGGCTCGGGACAGGGTGTTGCTGGCCCCAGGTGCGGGGAGCAGGTTTGGCAGGTCGGGAGAGCCTCGGTTCCCACCGGAGCCCGCGTCCCTCTGTCCTCCCACGCCGGGCGTGGAGGGGACAGCCCTGCTCCCTGTGACCAGGACAGGCTCTCCCTGCTCTGGGCTGAGCTGGGACCTTCTGCCTCGGGGACTTTTTGTCTGGGCCTGGCTGTTCTGGCGTGCCCCAGTCTGGTCATTCAGGTGGTGGAGGTTTGGTGGAGGAGAGCTGGGCATTTTGAGATGYCAACACCCAGGCTGACATGCTGCTGTGTCCATTTGAGGGTTTCCATCTGTGTTTGACCASGAGGAAAACATACATCTGTCCTGAGCGTGGGTTTGTTGCTTTTTGTTTCTTTTTTCTTTTTTTTGTAGAAGCCTCTTGCAATGTCAACCATGCCTCATCTTCACTTTTTTTTTAGTTACCTCTTTTGTCCTTCCAGAAAGCCAGGCCATGGTGACAGGTCCTGCCAACAAAACATCAGGACAGCCTGTGGCTTTCCTTTGGGGGAGCCTGTGGATCCTTCCCTGGGAAAAAAAGGGATGGAACAAGTTGTTATGTGTCAGCTGGGAGTGGAAACTGATACTCTGGGGCAGCACAGTGAACTTCCTTAATTTTAGGCCCTTTCACTTCTTTTCTGCTTGCAGATGGTGGTTAGTCCTGGSTGGAAGGAGGAGGGTCTGTACTCTGAGCTCTGAAGCTTTCTCAGAGGCTTCCCTGGTGCCTGGAGCTGTGTCTGGGGGTGGCAGTGACACCCCCTGTGTCCCTGCTGATCCTGCCGCCAGCTTTCACAGCTGCAGCCCAGCGATGTTCCAGTTCCCAGCCAAGGTGCTCCAGTGTGCCGTGGTCCCCATCACGCTTGGAGATGGATGCCCTGTTTGTCCTCCCCGCAGCCCTCCCCAACCCTGCTGTGCATCCTCTCTCTGCCCTGGCYTTTCTGGGAGCGTCCCTGCCAGACCCCTGGAGCAGAATTCCGCCTGGCAGCTGGGCAAGCACGGCTTTCTGCTCSCCATCAGGGCAGATTTTCCCTGAAATCCTCACTTCACCACCAGCAGCTCCTTCTCCAGCACGATCAGATCCCASGCAAGGGGCTGAACCTGCGGGAAACATTCCCAACCTGAGCAAACGGAGGCTGCGCTGGGTTTGATGTGTATTGTTCGGTTTGTTGTTTGTTGTTTTTCCCCCGAGGGMCGTTTCCATGGCTTTCCAAGGCCAGAATTCCCCCCCCGTTCCCGCGTGGGGTGCAGCGAACCGAGGGTGCCACGGTGGGCCCCACCCCGCGCGGCGCGCTGCCGTTGCCGCTTTAAGAGCCCTCTCCGCGGGGCGAGCTTTCGAACGCGCTGCCCTGCGCTGCCATTGGCCGACGCGCGCGCGCGGGGGCCAGCCGGCGGTTGGAGCGGCCGGCGGCGCGCCCTGATTGGCCGAGCCGGGGGCGGTATAAAAAGCGGGCGGGCGCGTGGGCTCGCTCAGTCTGCGGCGCGAAGAGGCGGCGTGCGGAGCTGGGGTGAGGCGCGGACCCCGCTCGGCCGGGCGTTTTAAATTTTTTTTTTTTTWTTTCCTTACTCCCCCCCCCTTCGCCCACCTGCTTTCCCCATGGAGTTCAAGCTGGAGGCTCATCGCATCGTCAGCATCTCGCTGGGCAAGATCTACAGCGCGCGGGGCCAGCGCGGCGGCCTGAAGCTGCACAAGAACCTCCTGGTGTCGCTGGTGCTGCGCAGCGCCCGCCAGGTCTACCTGAGCGAGCCGGGCTGCCCGCCCGAGCCGCCCCCCGCCGCCGCCGCCGGCCACCCCGAGGAGGAGCCGCCGCCCCGCACCGCCGCCTGGGCGGCCGAGGAGCCGCCGCCGCCGCCCCCGCAGGACGAGGCGGGGAGGGACTGCCAGGGCCCCCGGCCGCGGCGCTGTTGCTGCGGCGAGAACCGCGGGGGCTGCGCCGGGGCCCCCCCGCCGCCGCACTGCCCCCGCAAGCGGAGCGCCGGCGAGCGCGGCCAGGCGGGCTCCCCGGTGAAGAAGCCCCGCCGCGAGGAAGAGGAGCCGCCGCCGCTGCCGCCGCCACCGCCGCCSTCGCCGCCGGGCGAGCAGGAGGACATGGAGACGGGCAACGTGGCCAGCCTCATCAGCATCTTCGGCTCCAGCTTCTCGGGACTGCTCAGCAAGGAGCCCAAGGGCCGGCGGCGACCGCCTCTGGACGGCGGCGAGGCGGCGGCGGGCACGGCGCCCGCCGAGGCGGCGGCCGAGCCGGGACAGATCTGCTGCGACGAGCCGGTGCTGCGGACCCTCAACCCCTGGAGCACGGCCATCGTGGCCTTCTGATGGCCCGGCCGCAGAGACTGGCTCCCCGCCGCGGGCAGGGGGGCCCGGAGGTGACACCCGCCGAGCGCCGCGGGGCTCCGGCGCCGGCCAAACCCGGCGCCCTTGGCCGCCGCACCGGAGGGACAGCAGGGCGGCAGCGGCGGCGGCGCTTCCCCGTTCCCCGCCGGGTCCCGGCTGCCGGCACCCGCCCTGGGAGCGCCCCCGGCCCTGCCCTCCCGGAATTCCCCTTCCCGGCAGAGCCGCCGCCCTCCCCGGCGCCCGGGGGAGGCTCCTCGGCCGCCGCCGACCCCGGGGGCGCCCCCGGCGGGTGATATTTTAAGCTTGGAAAGTATTAAGTTTATTAAATAAAGTGTCTATTTTGGAAAGGTTTAGGTCAGAACTATTACATGGTGCTTTTTAAAAGTGTTTTTTTGAGAGGAACGAAGTTTACAGACGCTCTGACGGAAAGTCCTTGAGCCTGTTTGTTAGGCTTGGTAACTCCCGGTCTTTGTTGTATAAAGGCTTGGGGCTCCCGTAGGGAATTTTGTACAGTGTTCTCCTTCAGTGATGTATCATGTTTTGTATAAAATGTAATTTCTACGTGTACAACACGTATTAAATATTTTCAACTGTATGAGCCTAGTTCCTGTTTGTGCCCCGGTGGCTCGAGGGGGAGGAGGGCAGGCAGCAGCTGGGGTGTGGTTCTGCATGTCTGTGGCTGGATCCACCCAGCCTCGCCAGAGGCTTGGGGTGGGTTGGAGTCCAGCTCTTCTGGGAGCCGAGGAAGAAAGGGAACTTATGTCAGGGTGCCTGGAGTCCTTCCCGGGATCTTCAGGRGCTCCCACTGCTCTTCTGGCTACAGCCTCTTCCCGGGGCCGGAGCTGCCGTGGCATTTGAGGTCTTGCTCTGAAAGTACCTAATGTGCAGAGTCACTGTCTGTGGGTGGAAGGCGGTTGCTAAATCCCAGAGGAGCAGCTGGGTGCAGTCTGACCAGCCCGTGGCACAGCTGGGCCGAGCACTGGCCTCCAGCGTTGCCTGCTCACAGATCCGGATTGGGGCTGTGGGAGTGGATTTCAGCCAGTAGAACACAGCTACTGCTCTGCAAGAAGTGTTTCTCTGCCTCTTCTTTGCTGTTACTTGCAGAATAGTTCAAACGATAAATATCAGGAGGTGTTTTTTTTTTTCTCCTTCTCTTTCATTATCAGTAAAGCTATAACTGGGTTAAAGTTCCTGCTGTAAGGGGTGGGGAGAAAAGTTTGGCCTCAGCTTCACAGTGAGTGGAGCGCCCCAAGGCGTTGTAATTAGACTGAATTGTGGGGGAATTTTTTTTTCCTTGCTTCTTGCTGGAAGATTCACTAGAGGCTTCTCTGCTCCTAATTAATGAACTTTTCAACTGGGGATTGYGTCTCTGGCAAGTAGGAGATGTTTGTGTGCTGTGAAATGCAGCCTGGGATATCTGGCTGAACCTTGGGAGCATGAGAAGTGACCAGGGTGGGGTTTTTAACACCTTGGACCTGTGAGAAACTGGAGGTGTTGGGCTGGGTCATCCCAAAGCACGGGATGGGAGAGATGAGGAGAAACTGCCTGGTCTGGGGAGGCTTTGAGGCAGCTCTGGACTTGGTGTACAATGTAATAGCTCCTTATTCTTAGGTAAAAGCAAAAGTCCTRCCATCTTAATTTTCTAGGTAATTGMACCTAATGGTGACACAATTTCAGCCTGGGAGATGACACAAGGAAATGGGGTGTGATGAGACATTTCTTTTCACTCACTGACCTTTGGGAGGTGGTGGGAAGGTGCTGTCCCTGCTTCCCTCCCTCAGGTGCTCTCCAGGAGAACCCCACACTCTCACTCCTGTCTCAGGGGAGGTGAGGGGGATCTCTCCAGTGAGAGGAGAAGGAGGATGGCTACACAGTGCTTAGGGTCAGAAGCTGGGCTGCAGGATGGGAACAGCCTCCTGCTCCAGCACAGTTTCCTTCCCAGGCTTTCAGTCCTGCTCCTTGTCCACCAGCAGCATCTCCATGGAAGCAAATGATTTTGCCCAGCATCCAAATCCCAAAAATGGGATGGGGGCACTCCTGATCTTGGCATTTCCAAAAGTTTTCTGGGCATCCAACCCCTGGAAGATCACTTAGTCCTGCTGCTTTGTGTGGCCTTGGTGTCCCTGCACAGACAAGACCCAACCTCCCYCTGGCACAGAGCACCCAGCAGTGCTCCTATCTACTCTGTCTTCCAGAGGAGAGTTGTGCAACACCTTAATTGCTGCTGGCCTCTGCCAGCAGGGCAGAGACTGCCCACAGGTGCCCACGCAGCTCCCCTGGAGCTGCCTGGGGTGAGCGAGCTCTCCCTTCCCAGCTCARGGCCACAGAGCTGTGTCCCCAAAGGACCCGGCCCAGCTCCATCTGCTGTGCTGACACACGCCTCGTTTGATCCCCTGGCTGGCTTTTACTGTGTGGGGTTTGCCTCTGGCTGCTGGGGCTGAGGGGCACAGAAAAAACTAAAAAATAACAGAGATGTGATAGATGCTGGTGAGCTCTGCTGAGGGGTCTGGACCAAACCAGCCTCAAATCAAAGTGACCCCTAATAATGGCACTGTGTTACTTTTGGAATCAAATTTCCTGCTCTGTTTTATTATTTTTTTTTAATTCCTTTAATCACTTTTACCTAAACTGGTTCTGTTYTCTTTAATTCATCTCTTCTGTTGTGCTGCTTCTACCTCTGGACTTTTCCTTCTGCCCACAGAGCTGACAGAGGGGACAGCTGGGCAAGGACAGGGAATGAGCTCAAGCTGAGGCTGATGACCCAAACTCACTGCCCAGGCCAGTGATGAAGSAGGGAAGAGAAGTGCATAAATAAACCAGATAAAAATAAAAACTTCCATCACTTGGGACAGAGGTTGACTCCTATGGAAACTGCCTCACCGGGTCGAGGAGGAGATGACTTAATGGGAAGATGGCAGGATCCTGCCCTTCCTAGAATAGTAACGAGCTGCTGGAAGCGCTGGCCCCGGCTGCTGCCCTTCCCCCAGCTCGGGTCAGCTCCCGTGGGAGAGGAGAAGGGCTGGGAAAATCCTTCAGCACCGCCGGAGGGTGGGATGGATGCTGGCAGAGGGAGGCGGCAGCTGGGCTGCCKGGGTGATGCTCGGGAAGGAGGGCAGGCAGCAGCAGCCTTTCACTTTCTCCTGCTCTAATCACCCAGGAGCAATGCGGAGCTGGGCTCTCCTCGGGGACACYTTCTGGGGAGAGGGAACGACTTCAAACCGGCTCTCGCCAAGAAGGGAGAGTCAAAGGTGTGAATCATCCCGGCTTTAAAGGTGTCTGGCTGGGCCAGGTGCCCGCAGGGGCTGGGGGAGACCCTCGGGGTTGGGAGAAACCCTCGGAGTTTGGGGAAACCATTGGGGCTGGGGGAAGCTCCCGGGGTTTGGGGAACCCTCGGGGCTGGAGGAGCCCATGGGCAGCCAGGGGCTCGCAGGAGCTCCGCGTTTCACTCCGGCTGCTCTCGCTCCTTCCCGGCCTGATGCAACCCGGCCGTCCCTCCTCTCCTGGGCCATGGGAAGAGGAGGAAGGCTCGGCACACTCACCGCTGGAGCATCCTGTGTCAGCGCTCAGGAATCCGGCAGGCTGCTGGGAGCGGGGCGGGAGGCAGGGCAGCGGCGGGGCTGGGCCTGCTGGGGCCTCTCCCTGCTCGGGGAGCCCCAGGGTAGCAGAGCACCYCCAGGGACTGCACCTCCTGGGGTCTCTCCCTGCCTGGGCAGCCCGAGGACACCAGAGCAGCTCTGGCAGGAAGCTTTGCCAAAGGCTGAACCCCAGGACAGGGTATTTTGGGGGGGAAGGAGGGGTGGGGATGTACCGTGGCACAGTGCTTGGCTGATCGCTCCAAAGGCTGAGGAGAGGCGCGCCTGCACCTCCCGTGCTGCTGCGGGGCTTGCATCTGTCTCCAATGTTCTGTGCTTGCCGGTGATGCTCTGCCAATGTGTATTTAGGGTGGGAGGGGGGACCCACCCTCGCTGTAACCCCCCTCCCCGGTCCCCGGCGGGTCGGGGGGCTCTTGCAGGGGAGCRGGGAGAGGCTCCGTGTTTTCCTGGGCAGGGTGGTCCAGCCCAGGGGGAGGGGGAAGGCGGTGGGGCTTGCTGGCAGGGCTAAGGCTSATGGAAAACTCCAGGGCTTCTTCCAAGGAGGATCCTTTGAGAGGCCGGAGCCTCAGAGGGAGGACTTGGCACGGCGAGGGGATGGCTGGAGTGGGGAGAAGCTGGCTGGAAGGTGCCCAGAGCTGCCTTGGCAAGGAGGAAACCCAGCAGAGGAGAGTTATTCCAGGCCAGCACGGGCTCCTGGAGGCAGGGTCAGGGCCAGGATGAGCGACAAACACAAACAACTCCCTCCTCCCGGCCTTCTGGTTGTGATTTCTGCTCCCGACATGCAAACCCTGAGGGGCCCCCTCCCCTCCCTCCTTCTCCCCAGCTGGGCGAGGGCTGGCCCGGCCGCCTAATGAAATGCAGAGCTGCTTGGGAGAGCAGGGAAAAACAGAAAAAAAGGCTCTGTTCGAGGTTTTGTGCCTCTGGTTTCCTCTGGCCCTCTCTCCCAGCGGGGTGATTTATTGGTGATGGAGCCCGGGGAGAGGGGGAGGGAAGGGCTTGGAGCTGCAGGCAAAGAGTCATCGCTTATTTCCCAAGCACTCACGCGAGGCAAAGRGAAAAAAGGGAGGAGAGGGAGGGAAGCAGCCTGGGCAGGGCCGAGGAGCATCATTTGCTGGAGCTGAGCTCTCCCAGTTTCTCCCAGTTGCATCCCTGGGGGCTGTGTCTCCTGCCCAGGGGGATTGGAGCATCCCTGGGGGCTGCACCTCTGCTCTGAGCACTTGGCACACCAAAGGGCCGGCTTTGAGGYGGATGCCCCTTCCCTCTATCCCAATTTCCCCGCTTTCTCTCCCTCCTCCTGGGCAGTGGGGTGCTGAGAGCTGCCTGCAGGCACCTGGGCCGGCTCTCCTGGCCCTGCACTCTCTTCTCCAGCGCAGCCAGGGGGGGACTCCTCATCCTTTTCCCCTCTCCTGCAGCCCCAGCCAGGGAGGCCAGCCAGACCTTTCCCAGATGGCAGAAAAGCAGAGGTACCCATTGTCACTGGGCTGGTTTTGGGCACCCCAAAAGTGACCTGCCTGGCTGCAGATGCGTTTGCTGCCTGCAGCTACCCTGGCTCAGGCCAGCCTTAGACTTAAGCGAGGCTTTAGGCTCTGCAGCAGCGAGGTGTCCCCATCCTGTGGGATGCTCTGGTGTGCTGCTCTGTGGCAGGGTGACCTCCTGCTCAGGGCTGACTTTTTTCATGCTCGCTGCTCTGCTTGGGAGCTGTGAAAAACGCCAATCACTTGTTTTTTAAAATTTCAAAAGTTTCATAGTAATAAAATGGTTATGAAAATAGTAATATAATTAGGGTAATAATAATTTGGACAATTTGGATTAGGACAATATGAGGCAGTAAAAACAAAGAGTTACGGACAGTCTGGGTACCTCTTTCTGGGCCCAAAAAGGACCCACGTTAACAGAGGATTAACCCTTAAAAGCAACAGCCTGTTGCATATTCATACACCTCATCCATGATGCATAAATTCCATTCAAACACAGGATTCTGTCTGGGCAGTGTCAGCTTCTTCCTCTGRATCCTGACGGKGTCTTCATGACTGAGTGAGGCAGGAAGAAGTTCATTTATTCTGATAATGGGGCAATAAATTCTCTTTCTCTGAAAGATTCAGGTGTCCTGTGGCTGCTATCTCAGTCAAAGTCCTTTCTTTAAAAAAAAATACCTTACATAGCACAGTTTCTATTTTAACCTTATGTTAGAACCTAAAACTATATTTAACACACTCCTTAAGAGATTTAACACAGCATAACTTTTTAACAGAGCACATATAATATTCATTTGAATATTTGCGAAAAGCCAATCATAAAATACGCATTTTTCACAGGAATGAATGTGTTTCCTAGGGGGAAGGTCTCCTCCTCCTCCTTGCCTCTGCTGACAGCTCTGACCTCAGCTGTCGTCCCTGGGATTAATCTGAGCCTCGGGACAGGTTGAGGCATGTCCAAGGCGGAGGGAGGAGAGCTCCATGCGCACAGACACAGAGGAAGGAACAAAAACAATTCCCAGGGAAATATTTTCCTGCTGCTTTTCCTGGCAGYGAGCGGGGCGGGAGGAAAAGGCCTGGCTCTAAATTGCTTGCAGGAGAATTTCCCCAGCTCCAGCCGGGGATCGGCTTTCCCTTGGCCTCCTGCGCCTCGCGGAGCTCAGCCCCACCCCGGACCCACACAGGGATGGCACAAAGGGTGCTCGCTGGATTAAGAATCACTTAATCATGTATTTTACAAATTTTTTKAATTTTGTAAAGTTTGATTAAGGCAATTTTCTAAAAAAATAGAAATAGATCGTTTAAAGGTAAACAAATAATACAAATTCATTTCCCATGGGTGCTCAGCCCCCCGAGATGCTGCTCAGCATCCCAGGCTCTGGGATTAAAATTTTTGAATTTTGTAAAGTTTTATTAAGGTAATTTTTAAAAAAGGTAAATAGATAATTTAAAGGTAAAAAGATCATTTAAAGATAAATAAATAATTTAAAGGTAAATAGCTAATACAAATTCATTTCCCATGGGTGCTCAGCCCCAGAAGGTGCTGCTCAGCATCCCAGGCTCTGCTGAGCCAAGGTGTACATTTTTTGATTTTTGTAAAGTTTTATTAAGGTAATTYTTTTAAAGGTAAATAGATAATTTAAAGGTAAAAAGATCATATAAAGGTAAACAAATAATACAAATTCATTTCTCACAGGTGCTCAGCCCCCTGAGGTGCTACTCAGCATGCCAGACTCTGCTGAGCCAAGGTGTAAATTTTTTTAATTTTGTAAAGTTTTATTAAGGTAATTTTTTTTAAGGTAAATAGACAATTTAAAGGCAAATAGATAATACAAATTCATTTCCCACAGGAGCTCAGACCCCTGGGATGCCTCTCAGCACCCTGGGCTCTGCTGAGCCAAGGATTGCCTCTGCCTGCCAAGCTCCGGCTGCTGGGAGCCAAGCGAGGGAAGGAACCTCCCCAGTGTGAAAAGTGAATATTCCATGGCTCTACACAGATATCTACTGTATGTGCTTTGTTGTATTGATTAGGAGTGCTGTATTAACATTTTAATAGTATGGTAAATGTAGTTTTGTAGCTAAAAGGTAACTTGTGTAGTTAGAATAGAAACTACRTATGTGAGGATTTTTTTTTTAAAGAAAAGAATGAGGTACTCGGAGCAGATAGCAGCCACAGGACACCTGAATCTTTCAGAGAAAGAGAATTTATTGCCCCATTATGAGGAGAAATTAACTTCTTCTTGCCTCACTCAGTCATGAAGACCCTGTCAGGATTCAGAGGAAGAAGCTGACACTGCCCAGACAGAATCCTGTGTTTGAATGGAATTTATGCATCATGGATGAGKTGTATGAATATGCAACAGGCTGCTGCTTTTAAGGGTTAATCCTCTGTTAACGTGAGGCCTTTTTTGGGCTTGTTTTGCCCAGAAAGAGGTACCCGGACTGTCCGTAACTCTTTGTTTTTATTGTCTCATATTGTCCCAATCCAAATTGTCCAAATTATTATTACTCTAATTATATTGCTATTTTCMTAACCATTTTATTAGTATTAAATTTTTAAAATGTTAAAAACCAAGCGATTGGCGTTTTTCACACCCAGCACAGAGCAGGGTCYGCTGCTGGACTCTGCCCTTTGCCTGCTCCTCCTCCTCCTCCTCCTCGTGTGCTGTTTGCTTTGGCAAGCCCCAGCTCCACCCTGGCAGCGGGTCCGGCTCAGGCGGGGAATGGGGAGCAGGGAGGGGAAGGGAGCCGCAGAGGCTGTCCCAGGGCGGATGGGACAGGCCGGCCCTGCTGGGAAGGGCAGGAAGGACACGGCTSCCTCGGAAATCTGGAGGGTGGGATGGGAGAGGCAGGAAAGGGGAGAGAGGGCAGGATGCAGGGAGCATGGCCGGAGTGCTTGGTCTGTGGCAGTCCTGTGGGTGTCTGCTGCCCTCCTGGGAGCACAGGGGATGCTGGCAGTGTGGCACAGGAGCACAGAGGATGCTGGCAGTGTGGCACAG
>JACDOX010000108.1:1986130-2005852 GCA_014549065.1 Cardinalis cardinalis
CTCCCATATCTTTGCCTGAGAGCTTTTTAATTTCAAATCATAATAATTCAGAGGGAGGGGATTTGCATTTTCCATTTCAAGGGAAATGCCTTCCTGAGCAGWCACCTGGCTTTCCAAACCAAGRCACATCTCCCCTGTTGCYCTCCTGCAGCACACAGGGCRGGGGACATTTCCTCCTTGGGAGCCCCTTTGGTGCTGCTGACAGTTTTGGGTGATTTCCCACCCCAATCTTGCCTCTGTTCTGCTGGTGGGTGAGCAGAGCCTTGGTRTTTTGCAGGCACTGGTACCTCCTGACCACTAAACCCCATCAAACCCCCAGGAGCTGGGATTTTTCTTTGCACTGCTTAAGCACTTGGTTCCCTTTGTCCTGGCTGGCTTTTAACTCCCYCCTTTGGGTACATTTAAGTAATTTTCCTGCACTTTTCGTGATGCAAAAATTGTTATGCTGGCTGCACTTTTAAATTCTCAAATTGTAGAGTTGCCACCCCCTTGCCTGAGGGCTGATGGCAGCCTGTGTAAATATTTAGTGTTTCTGCTCCCCTGGCAGCAGCCTCGTGGTTTTCCCAGCCCACCTTCTCTGCTGCTGCCAGCAGGGGCTTCCTCAGGCTCTGGGGGCTGGTTTCCACCCTGCTGGGGGTGAGGGGCACAGWATTACTGCTGCATCCTCTGGTGGTGTTCTCAGGGGTCCCAGGATGAGGGGAGAGATGAGAATCTTGACTCCATGTTTCAGAAGGCTGATTTATTATTTTATGATMTATATTACATTAAAAGAAAATTATATATTAAAACTATACTAAAAGAATAGAAGACAGGATTTMATCAGAAGGCTAGCAAGGAATAGGAAGGAAAGGAATGATAATGAAATCTTGTGACTGACCTGAGAGTCYRAGCCAGCCGGACTGTGWTTGGSCATTAATTGAAACCAACCCACATGGACYAATCCAAGATGCACCTGTTGCATTCCACAGCAGCAGATATTYATTGTTTTTCTTTTCCTCTGAGGCTTCTCAGCAGAAAAAGTCYTAGCAAAAGGATTTTTCATAAAAYATGTCTGTGCCAGCATCCTGCTGGGGAGTGGGTGCATCTCTGTGCTCGAGTGTGTGAGGAGCAAAGCAATCCCCAGCTTTGCTGTGGCTGCTTGGCAGCAGGTGATTTTTGCAGATTTTTTTGAGTTCATTTTGCAGATTTTTAAAATTTTTTTTGGGAGGGGGCTGCCTGGTAAAGGTTTTAGTGGCCTGGTCAAGCTGGTTTTCTGCTGGAATGCAGAGCTGGATGTGGATTTGTTTGCCTTGGAGCAAACTTTGCTGCATATTCTGTAAGACTGCAGAATATATGATAATGAGTTATGATGTGTTATTATATGAGTTATATGTGATATGATAAGCAGAATATATGACAATGAGTTATGATGTGAGTTATATATGATAAGCAGAATGTATGATATGAGTTATATATGATATGATAAGCAGAATGTATGATAATGAGCTATGATGTGTTATGATAGAGTTATATATGATATGATAAGCAGAATGTATGATAATGAGTTATGATGTGTTATGAGTTATATAGGATATGATAAGCAGAATGTATGATAATGAGTTGGCATCCCCATCATTTAAGCACAAACCCATACTTTAGCAGGGAAAAAATGAACATATCTGAGAAACAAAAAGCCTATGATCTCCCACACTGTTCCCTACAGTAGAAATGTCCTTGTAAGACCCCAGAAGTTATCCCTGCTGCCCGTTTAGCTGGAAGCTGTGTGCCTTGGAGGTTTCCCCGAGGAGCTGCGATGTGCATCCTCCGTGGCCAAGCCGGCAGATGGGGCTCCTGCCCACGGCGAGCTGCTCCAGAGGAGGCTGCAGAGCCGGGCAGGTGCTGGAACCCAGGAAATTCCTCGGGCTGCCCTGGAGGGGCTGCCCGGGGGGCTCAGAGACCCTGGCACAGAGCCCAAGCCCCCTGTGCCTTTGATTGAGCCCTTGGAAAAAACAATTACCAACCTTTATATGAAGATTTACAAGTCAAAACAGTTTAAGTAGAATGATAGTGAWTTTATCACAGGGTGAAAAATGGATTTTTGGGGTTTTTAGAATGGGGRTTCAGGGGGCAAGATGGAGGAATCTGTGTGTGTCTTATCCTTTCTCCTTCTTCTTCTTGGCCTCCATCTTCTGCTGTGATGTTGGCATTTTTGGATTGGTTTAGAGCCAAAGCTCACTGTCTAACACCAGTGATAGGTGTTGGGAAGTTATGGTAAATAGTGTACATGTAGTTTTTAGTATAAAAAGATAACACCAGTGTGCCTCAACCCGACCTGCTGGACAGATCTGTGCTGGGTTGGAGAAAGAMTGTTCTAGATAAGAAATAATAAACAACCTTGAGAAGGAGAACAGAAGAATCCTGACTCCTTCTTCGACTGCTGGGCTGGGAAAAGAGGCTTGTACCCATCTCGGAGTGGCTCTGACCAGCAGGGATTCTGAGAGGCAGGCACTGCTGGGGATGCTTCCTCACCCCAGCCCCTCCTGGAGAGATTTTGCCTCATTGCACATTTTTGGTTTTGCCTCCTTGTTGTCTCACAGCAGCTGAACTCAGCATCTCCTCGAGGAAGATGCAAATGGAGCAGAACTGATCAAAGTGAGAGACCCCATGAYCTGTTGTCCATTTTGTGACCATTTTGGTTCACTGTGGATGCAGCCCTGGCTGGGCTCTTGTGCTGCCCAAGGTGGATCCATTGAGGCTTTTAATAAATCCCTGCTTTATTCTTTATCTCCATCTAGTTTCTGCTCTAGCTCAGCCTTCTCAAGGCATCACTGGCCCCCTCCCACCCCTGGCCAGATGTCCTGTGAGCATCCAGCTGCAGCTTTCCCTTTAACTGTTCAGCAGCATCTCTGATCAATAAATCACCCTCAGCCATCTCCAAAGTAATAAAATAAAAACCTCCTGGGTGCCCAGTGAGTTGGTGGAGATGAATGATTTTCTCATTGCCTGGCTCGAGCTGTAAAACATCCCCTCCCAGGCCTTGTCACTGCTGGCTGCTGTTCTCATCCTGCTTTCCGTCTCCCTGGGGACAGCTCTGCTCCAGGGGACATGAGGGATGGCCTGGAGCACTTGGCCCAGCTGGGAGATGACTGTCACCATTGCTGCCTGCTCTTGGAAGGGGATCAGGAGTGCTCCAGGCACCAACCTGTCTCTTTTCTGGCAGGCACAGGAGGTTTGGGATAAAACCTGGTGTGATCCATTCCTCCCTGAGCCCTGGTGCTGGAGATTCCTGCTGCCATCAGCTTCCCCTTCTGAGGTGAGGGGAGAGGAGGTCTGGGGAGGACCTGGAGCTGTTTCTCTGTGAAATCACCAGTGTCTCAGAGAGGGGGTGTGGGAATGAGTGGATTTGGGATTTCATGTGAAGTCTAAGGGGCTTCAGCTGGATCCAGACTCATGCAGCTGTGTGCTGCTTGCTGCAGAGAGCTGTGGGGGCTTAAACACCAAACTGATTCTGAACTCAGGGGGTGAAAAAGTCTGGAGAGMGAAGATTGCAGAGGGCTATGAAATAAAAATGGGTTTGCCTGTGCTCTGCCACCATGTTGGCAGGCTCTGAGAGCTGGAAGAGCAGGCCCATCTSCAGCAGCCCTGGAGCTGCMGAGGAAAACTCCCCCCTTGTGCAGGATCCCTGCTGCAGCAGAGCCACAGCTGGCACTGCAGGAGGGCTGAGCCCCCATGGGATGGGGCTGGGACACCCCCTGACACACAGGGGGACAGGGCATGGTCTGACCATGGTTTGTTTTCTTCTTTTTTAGTGCTATTGCATTTGTATTTTTAATTTTCCTGGTAAAGAACTGTTATTCCTGCTCCCATATCTTYGCCTGAGAGCKCCTTAATTTCAAAATTAYAATAATTCAGAGGGAGGGGGTTTATATTTTGCATTTCAGGGGAGGCTCCTGCCTTCGTGAGCAGACACCTGGCTTTCCAAACCAAGACAGATCACCACCCTGAGGGATATTTTATGCCGTGCCCAGGCAGCGTGGGTGCTCTCTGCTGTGTGAGCTCTTTGCTTGCTCTGTGTGCAGCTCCCTTGAGCCCTTGCTCTCAATTAGCTGTGTGCTGATGAATCCCACAGGTTAATTGCCTTTGTGTATAAAGGAAAAAAAAACCCAAAACAAACCAAGGAGGTGATCTGTCTGCTGTTCTAAATTCATTGTGCTTTGGGATGAATTCAAGGCTGTTTCTGTTGGTTTTTGTGGCAATGGAGCAGTCTGGGCTCCCACCTCTCATGCCAGTGCTGCTCACTCCTGAATCCCTGCTCCTCCCAGTCTCACTGTGGTTGGGATCTCTGCAGACACCCCTTGGCCTGATCTCCTGGTCTGCTCCTCCCTGGCTCCCAYGGAGCTGGAATTCTTTGTTGGAATTTTTGTTGTAAGCTCCCTGCCAGCTTGGGAAGTGTTTGCAGCACAGAAGCATCGGTGAATGTCTTGTGGCATCTCCCAGGGACTTGTAAAATCATCCTTTTGTGATTAAATCTGCTTTTGTTGCTGTAATGGAACCATTCTGCTGTCACTTTGACCTTTCTTGGAGCTGCAGGTGATGTCTGCTGTGACAGCATCTTCTGGCACCGTGGTGTGACCCCCTCTTTGCAGCTGAGAATTTGGGATTTTTTTTTCCCCCATATCTATTTATGGATCCTGGCAGGATCTGTTGTGTTTGGCACCTGAGGTGCTGGAAGCTTTCAGGCAGCCTYGTGTGGGGACAGGAGGAGCTCACGTTGAGGGGAGGTGGATGAAAACTCCGACTGCACCAATTTACTCTTCCTTCAGCTGACAAAACAGTTTTCCCCGTGAGGAAATTGCAGTGCTCCAATGCTCAGCTGTCTCAGACAGCAAAGAAAAGGGGATTATTCAGCATGGGAATTCAGAGCTGGGCTCTGGAGTGCTCTCACKGTTGAAAGCCTTGGTGCACTGAGCTGTCTGACCTGAGCTGCATCTCTCCCCTCAGCACTATCAGTGCATGGAGGTTGATCTGGAGCCTTGTCCCTGTTCTCTGCCTGCTGGCACAGGGGCCTGCAGCTTCATTTGCCACCCCAGACCCTCAGTGCCCTCCCAGGGGTGCACTGAGCACCCCCAGACCTGCACCAAATGTCCCTGAGCAGCCCCTGGTGCTCAGATGAGGAGGGCTCTGTCTCTCCTGGCCCCTGCACCTTTGCAGAGCCCGTGGCTCCCTGATAACCCAAAAGGGCTTTGCAGCGTCCTGGTCCCACCAGAGCCTGGCTTGGGGCTTCTGCAAGCTCTGCCTTGCTCTGCATCTTCCCCCTTGGCAGCAAAGAGCGGAGGGGCAGCCCAGGAGCCCCAGAGTGGTGCCAAAGCCCTGCCCTGCCCTGCTCTGCTCTCCCCAGGCTGTGGGCAGCACTTTCCRTGGCCTCTCTGGCTGGTGGTGGCTGCATCCCCCTGCCTTTCAGCTGTCCTGTCACCCTCTCTGCTGTCTGGGTGTCCCCCTTGGCTGGTTTCTCTGGCAGCAGCTCCTCGCAGGCAGGAATTGTCTGGGAGCTGGAGCACTCCATGCTGCAGCTGAGATAAAGGAGAGGGGCCCTTGGGGCTGCCCTGTGCCACCAGGGTGGGGGGATCAGAGCCCCCCAGGGCTGCCTGAGCTCTCTGCTGGTGCYGATTGCAGGCTGGGCTGGCAGCATTGTTGCCAGGGTGTTCCAGATTGCCATGCAAGATGTTTTCCATTACAATCTGTATGGCAGATTATCTTTTGTCAGGTGGGCAGTTTGCCTTATCTCTCTCTTTGAGTGACCACATTCACACCTCCCTCGGGAGGGGACATCTGCTGATAACAGCTATTGAATGTCACTGCATGGCTGATAAGAACTACAGCATCCCACTGGGAGATGTGAGCCCAGGGGGATGAGCCAAGCATTCCTACCTGGGTACAGTCTGAGGTTTCAAACATTCCTACCCGGATACAATCTGAGGTTTCAAACATTCCTACCTGGGTACAATCTGAGATTTCAAACATTCCTACCCGGATATAATCTGAGATTTCAAGCATTCCTACCTGGATACAATCTGAGGTTTCAAACATTCCTACCTGGATACAGTCTGAGGTTTCAGACATTCCTACCCAGATATAATCTGAGGTTTCAAACATTGCTACCCAGATATAATCCAGAGGTTTTTGAGACACCAGCACGGCTTTCTCTGCTGGATTCCCCAGAGGAACAGCAGCTGTCTCTTCTTCCTCTGGATCTTCAGAGGAAGAATCCATCCTTCTCTACAGGATCCCTGCTCCAGCAGAACCACCCCTGACACTGCAGGAGGGCTGAGCCACATTTCCAATGGGACTGCCACCAACACCCTGACCCACAGGGTGTCAGGTTGGGTTCTGACTCTGTCAGTGTTGTTCTAGTGCACTGCATTGTTTATTTTATCCTTTTCTTTTTCTTTCCCTAGTAAAGAACTGTTATTTCCTGCTCCCATATTTCTTACCTGAGATCCCCTTAATTTAAAATTTATAGCAATTCAGAGGAGTAGGGAGAGTTTACATTCCCCATTTCTGAGGAGGCTCCTGCCTTCCTTAGCAGACTCCTGTCTTTCCAAACCAAGACACAGGGTGGGGGAGATGGCAGGAGAGCTCAGTGTCCTCTGCAAAGGAGCCACTTCAGGGCTCTGGAGCTGTCCTTGCTGTGCCACCGATGCCCTGGTGGAGGAAAATGGCATTTTTTGGGGGGGAAATGCTCTTTTGGGTTTTTTTCCGAAGGGAGTGGGATGTCTGGTAGGCTTGAAGGCTGCTGGCAGCTGTGCCCAGCCTCATGCAGGGAGAGCTGAGAGATCTGGGGGTGCCTGTGCTCCCATCCTTCAGGARGGTGGAGGCTGCACAGAGAGCACAGGATGTGGAGAGAGCCCCAGGCTGCATCAGGACAGGCAGGTGAGGTTTGGATGGCAGGCTGGGGGYTCTGCTTTGCCCTGTGATGGAGTAATGGCCTTGGGAGCATTGGCACAGCATCCAGGGAATGATGAGACAAAAATCACCCCCTTGGTGTTCACTGCAGAGAGGGGGGGACAGGAAATGGATGTTCTCACTGAGCTCCCACCAAGGGGATAAAGAGAAACAACAGGAGCAGGAAAAGCCAGGAGAGGAAGTGATTCATATGTTTAATTCACCCTCCAGTTGCTATTATCCCATTTTATTCCAGCTCCACGGCAGCACTGGGGGCCCCAGCTGAGATCTGTGTCCCACAGGAGCTGAGCCTGGGCTGGGAGGAGCAGTGGGGAGGGCCAGGAGCATCCTTCACCTGCAGGAACAGCAGATCATGGGCTGGGGGAGCAGTGGGGAGGGCCAGGAGCCTCCTTCACCTGCAGCTGACGGTGTCTTCAGGGCTGAGCGAGGCAGGAAGAAGTTCGTTTCTTCTGATAATGGAGCAACAAATTCTCTTTCTCTGAAAGATTCAGGTGTCCTGTGGCTGCTRTCTCGCTGCCAGTCCTTTCTTTAAAAAAATATCTTACATAGCATAGTTTCTATTTTAACCTTATGTTATAACCTAAAACTATATTTAACACACTCCTTAAGAAWATTAATACAGCATCACTTTCTAACACAACACATATAATATTCATTTGAATATTTGYGAAAAGCCAATCATAAAWTACACGTTTTTCACACCATTCCTGCCCTGTACTGAAGGTGCTGCTCCAGCCAGGGCTCCTGAACAGTTTCCCAGCAACAATTCCCTGAGCTCCTGGCTGCCTTCAGCTGGAGCTGCCCAAATGTGAGCTCTGGGCAAGGCGAAGGGGGAGAGATGCAGCTGAATCTGCTGAAATCCTGGGCTGAGGAGCTGAATCCTCTCCTTGCTCTCCTCAGAGCAAAGCAGCAGCTCCTGTTTAGGAGCACCATTTCCATCAGGCATCCCTGAGGTGAAATCCTGGAACAGGGAGAAGCTTTCTGAAGCCCAGCCCAGGTGAGGTGGGTCAGGGCTCTCGGAATCTCTGCTGATCAGGATGACCCCGAGGTGTGTTAGAAAATCTCTTTTCCCAGCCCAGCAGTCGAAGAAGGAGTCACAACCCTTCAGCTGTGCTTTTCAAGGTTGTTTATTTTCTCTTATCTGTCACATTCTTTCTCTGGCCTGCTGAGGTCTGTCCAGCAGGTCAGTCCATGGCACGCTGCCCGCCCTTGGGGTGGTGTTATCTTTTTATACTAAAACCTACATGTAGTTTATTTACAATAATTTCCCAATACCTATCACCTATGTTAGACAGAGTGTTCCTACCTTAAACCAATCCAAAAGTGCCACCATCACCCAGAAGATGGAGGGCAAGAAGAAGAGAATGAGGAAGGACAGAACACGTCCAGATTCTTCCATCTTGGCTCCTGAACCCCCATTCTAAAAACCCTCAAATTCTACTTTCACTGTCATTCTACTTAAACTTTCGTGGCTTGTAATTCCTCATATAAGGTTGGTAATTGTTTTTTCCATGGGTCAAAATCAAAGGCATAGGGGGGTCTTGGGCTCTGTGCCAGGGCCTCTGAGCCCCCTGGCAGGGGCTGGAGCCCTCCAGGACAGACAGAGGGATRTCCTGGRTTCCACCAAGGGTGAGCCCAGCAGCTCCTGCAGAAGGGTGGGAGGTGAGAGAGCACAGAGCCTCAGCCTCAGCTCATGAGAACAATTTCTTTCCCCCCTTTTTCCATTGCTCAATCCAGGTCTGCTTTTCCAGATTTTAAAAATAGTGCAGCGGCTTCTGTTCCACATCAGCTGGGTGTAACAGGCTGTGCTCAGAGCTGGTACATGTAGGCCTCGTTCCTGTGCTGCCCTGCCTCCTTAGAATCTTCATTTTCCACATGCTTTTGGGAGTGCAGGTTCTCTCCTTCCTTGGCACAGTCAACTTCATCACTGCAGGTKTGTCCTGGGCTGTGACATTCCAGCATCCTGCTGGCCCCTGGGGAATGCCTGGGGCTCACACTGAGGAGAGCTCTGCTGCCTCTCTGTGTGCTGCAGGTGATGCTTTTCCTCTGGGCTTGCCAGCTCTCCCTGCATTGAGCTGAATTATCTGGATCCAAATTTCCTCAAAGATCCCTTGAAACCTCATTTTTCCTGGCAGACACATGGGCAGAGCTGTATTAAAGCTGGTAAGAGCTGGCTTGGGGCTCCCAGCTTTCACAAACACAGCTGCTGACAGCTGCTCCTGCAAGGCTTTGACACCCATTGTCAGGCAATTGTCAGTGGCTGCAGCAGGCAGAGGGCTCAGAGCAGGGCAGGAGGCTCGGGATGTGTGCTGCTTCCAGGTGAGCACCGTGGGGAGGAGATGGGAGCACTGGGACACTGAGCTGTGGCTCTCTGCAGATCCTCACCCTGCCCCACACACCTCTCCCTGAGCAGTGCTCCATGCCTGATGCCTCAGGTTTGAGCTTTTATATTTTTCAGATTCTGTGCTGCTTTAGTGTGTGGGTCTGGGCTTCACATGAGGGGATGGTGAGCTCTGTGCACAGAGCAGGGAGACAAAACAATTCCTGCTCYAGCTGGGSRCCAAGGACAAATGATCCAAATSTCAGGCCCAAGAGCACAAACACCGTGGGCTGGAGAGAGAAAAACAAGAAAAATGGGACTGCATGGACTAAAGCTGTAATTAAACCATTAACTCCAATATGCTAATAGACCAAAAGTTACAAAAGTATAACAACCTGTGACTTGTTGTCCATTTTGTGACCATTTTGGGTTGTGCTGCCCAAGGTGAATCTATGGAAGCCTCTTAATAAATCCCTACTTTATTCTTTAGCTCTGTCCAGTCCCTGTTCCACGTCAGCCTTCACAAGGCATTGTGACCGTGTTCACAGGGGTCTGAGAATGAGGGAAGAGACGAGGATSTGACTCCATGTTTCAGAAGGTTTGATTTATTATTTTATGATATATATTACATTAAAACTATACTAAAAGAATAGAAGAAGGGATTTCATCAGAAGGCTGGCTAAGAATAGAAAAAGAAGGAATGAATAACAAAGGTTTGTGGCTCGGGCTCTGTGTCTGAGCCAGCTGACTGTGATTGGCCATTAATTAGAAACAAGCACATGAGCCCAATCCCAGATCCACCTGCTGCATTCCACAGCAGCAGATAATCATTGTTTACGTTTTGTTCCTGAGGCCTCTCAGCTTCTCAGGAGGAAAAATTCCTAAGGAAAGGATTTTTCATAAAAGATGTCTGTGGCAAGGCATCATGCCCAGGAGAGAGGGGAGACATTCAGGATTTGTCTTTGTGGGGCTGGAGCGCCTAAAGCTGCAATCCTTGGGGCTAAAAGAGGGGTGGGAATCACAGGATGGTTTGGGTTCTGAAGGACCTTAAAGACCATCCAGTTCCACCCCGTTTCCAACACCTTCCACTAGAGCAGGTTGCTCCAGTGTGGTCTGGAGCCCTTCCAGGGATGGGATAAAGCATTCCACAGAATGGGGACTTTGCAGGTCTGCCTGGAGGGGGGTGCAGACATCACTCTGAGGATGTGACTCTGCACCCACACCAGTCCTGACTGGCCCACCAGGAGTGCCATGGGGCAAGGAAAAACTCTGCTGTAGAGGAGAGACTGCTCGGGGATTGGCATGGAGGGAAAAAGCTGCACCAGGAGGAGAGAGATGCCAGAAAGAAGCTCCTCAGCATTATGTTTCCCTGGTATATAAATCTCTGAGTGCCTCCTGCAGCGAGTCTCCCTCCCTGCCTGCTGGCAAGAGGATCCTGTTTGGCTCTGTTTAGACATTATTTCACTAATATTGTTGTTTATCGTGTGCTGGAGCTGTGCCTGCAAGCCTGAGCAGCCCTGGGGATGCTGGCTGCCTCACTGGGCAGGATCACCCCCATGGAAACAGCTCTGGGGCTCCCTGGGGATGCCCATCACCAGCTCTCAGCTCTGCTCAGGGGCTCTTTGGTGTGTCCAGGTAAATCTGGGGCTCTTTGGTGTACTCAGGTAAATCTGGGGATCTTTGGTGAGTTCAGGTTAATCTGGGGCAGGCAGGCAGCGTGGCTGGACCTGGCCTGGTGGCTGTGCAGAGACCCCCTCTGCAGTGTAAAAGTCATTTTCAGCCCTCTGGCTTCAAATTCACAGGTCAGATCCCACTGGGGGAGCCACTCTCTTTGTAAATCCATTGGTTAAAGGCTTGGGGAATAAAACCCCCAAGTTGTAAATCCATTGGTTAAAGGCTTGGGGAATAAAATCCTGTTCGTTTCTGGAGAGCAAAGTGGGTGGAAAGGACAGACTCCTTTGGAGTTGATGATCCTGTGGGTATTTTCCAGCCTAAGGGATTCTATTCCATGATGTTTTGTACTAAATTCCTCTTGATCCAGGCAGGTGAATCAGGCTGGAGCTGCCAAGCCCCAGGACGTCCCAAATGAGAGGATTAGGCCCAGGCTGTGAGAATTCCTGGGGCTGCTGAGCCTCAGCTGTTGGGGTGGGTGTGTTGGGAACAGGGATTTCAGATGGATTTTGAGCTCCCTGGGCTGAGGATAAAACTGTGCCTGACTCCTGCTCCTGCCAGGGCTGGAAAGGATTGGGGAGATGAAGGCAGATTGGGCAACTGTGTTGGAGGTTTGCAAAGCTGGGACAGGACTGCTGGGATGCTTTTCTTGAATTTCATTGCAGCTTCAGCCTCATGACAGGGCTGAGACAATTGAAAGATGGCAACAGCTCATGTTTTGTCCATAGCAGCCAAAGATTTCTTTGTTACAGAGCATTTTTTAAACTTTCTAGCTAATAGCACATTGCTAAAGCTTACAGACAATTGTTCTAGCCAATCACTAAAAGCACACATACACCTGCTTCACACAATGCTTGCCTGCTCTCTATTGACAATACACAATTCTCCATTTTTAAGCTTAAAACTTTCTGTTATCTTGCCAGGCATATTTTTCTGTAGTCTTAAGGTCTATCTTAGCTAAGSTTAAAACTCAATCTGTTGTTTAATGTCTTTGCTTGCTGTACTATTATCACTTTTTCTACCTTCAAATTTTACAATTAATTCCAAGTTTCTCTGCTCTTTCTAAAACTTACTTTCCCAGCTTTCTAACCTTTCTTTCTTTTCTTCTTCCCTTTCCTATTTTTCCCACAGGCAACCTGCAGAATTTCTGTGCTGCTCTTGCCAGGGCTCTCAAAAGGCCCTGCTCATCCTCTGGCATGCTACAAACTTAGAGTGGAAAAGGCAAAAAGTGTTAAATGTTGCCTTTTTTTGGTTCTTTAGAACAGATTGTGACAAACTGGCTGCCTACTGCAGCTGGAGGTGCTGAGCCCTCCCTTTGTCTGGTGAAGGTAAATGTTTTATGAGGGAAGGGCACACAGCTGATAACATCACAAATATAATCCACAAAAGCAATGGTTTTGGAGCTGTGCTTGACTTGGAGAGGAATGAAATCAGAATTTGTAATTTTCTGGTCCATTTCAGTGTTACTGTAAGTGCAGGAACATTACAAGATGTTTGTTTCTGGAACCGTTTGGGACCCAGCCCTAAGCTGTGCTCGTTAAAAATATTTTTAATAATTCACTAATATTTTAATAATGTGAAAAACAACAGAGCTGCTGGTGAGGTCTGCAGCTGGGTGGAGGAGCTGGAGAGGACAAAATGCTGCTGTTGGCTGTTTGGGAATCTGGAGCACTCTGTTGCACTGCTTGGGTGGAAAAGAGTGGCTGGAGAGGAGATGGGGCTTTGAAAAACCCACCAAAGCCTGGCTTAAAACCACCTGGACGAGCCCTGGGGCTGGGGATGAGCTGCCAGCAGGTGCCAAGGGACGTGTTAAAAATACCCTCCTGTTAAAGCCACTATTTTTATTTATTCTGTTGGGATAACACCCTGTTCTGCTTTGCATCCAGGGGGATGCTGAGGAGCTGTCTTGGAGCAGATTCAAACAAAGAAGAACTCCTGAAGGTTTGCTGGGAGAAGTGCCAGCACCTGGTGGTGTGTTTGGGCTGTCTCAGACTGGATCTGCCTCTTGGATTGCCACCAGAGCTGTAGGGTGAGGACCTGCCCACCCTGCCTGAGCACAGGGAGATTTCTGGAGGAGCTGGGAAGATGCTGGAGGCTGGAGCAGCAGGACCATGAATGGGTGAACCAAGGGAGTGCTGGATAGATGTTTAGATGAAGCACTCACCTCCAAGATCCTCCTCGTTCAGATTTAGGGGTGAAGGTTTTAAAGAGACAGCACTCTGCCCTGTTGTGCCTCTCTCCCAAGCCTCTGTGGATAAGGAGCAGGGTGGGTTTGGGGATCAGCTGGATAAGGAGCAGGGTGGGTTTGGGGATCAGCTGGATAAGGAGCAGGGTGGGTTTGGGGATCAGCTCTGGATGAGGAGCAGGGTGGGTTTGGGGATCAGCTCTGGATGAGGAGCAGGGAGGTTTTGGGGATCAGCTGGATAAGGAGCAGGGAGGTTTTGGGGATCAGCTGAAGGAGCAGGGTGGGTTTGGGGATCAGCTGGATAAGGAGCAGGGAGGTTTTGGGGATCAGCTGAAGGAGCAGGGAGGTTTTGAGGATCAGCTGGATAAGGAGCAGGGAGGTTTTGAGGATCAGCTGGATAAGGAGCAGGAGGTTTTGAGGATCAGCTGGATAAGGAGCAGGGAGGTTTTGGGGAGGTGCCTCAGCTGGGACCAGAGCAGCACAGCAGGAGCAGCTTTGCCCTGGCCCTGCCTGGCCACTTGTTTGGGTTGGATTTGCAGTGTGCGTGGACACCACAGAGCTTTGCCAAAGAGGTTTTTGCAGGGAGCTAATTGACTTTCCATCGTCTGCTCGGGTCCTCTGGTGAGCAAAATGACTGAAATGCTGCCTCAGGCTTCCCAGTAAACAATGAGCAGTTGGTTTCACATGGCTCCCTGTCAAAAATCCCAAACTGGAAAGGCAGGAAAACAAACAATCAGATCAGGAAGAAATGGGTTTTTGGCACCGGTTCCCTCTGTGTTGACTGGGCTGCGAGACAGACCCTGAGGAATGGCTCAGATTTGAGTCAAACAGCCCAGGCAGGGATGGGGAGGGTGGAGAAATGGATAAAAATACTGGATAAAAATGAAATGCAGGCACCTGCAGGCGCTGAGGAGCAGGGGAAGAGCACAGGTCCCTGTGTGCTTCCCACATGGCACAGACGTTTCAAACCCAGGAGGCTGCTGGGGAGGCAGGACGGGTGCCAGGGAAATCTGTGCTCCAGCTGAAAGGGAGGATTTGGGGAGTGCAGAGCAGCACTCGGTTCATAAATGGAACATATAAACTGAGGGTCTGAGGTGGAGCAGCAGGCAGGGCAAAGGCTTCTCCTCTGTGCTCATTATTCATTCAAATAATGAATAAAAATTCATTATTTTTATTTGCCGATATTTTTATTTGCCGATATTTTTATTTGCCGATATTTTCATTTATTTGCTGATATTTTCATTTGCTGATATTTTCCTTGCAGTCTGCAATAGCTGATGGGTAAATAAAATTTTCAGGAGTTTTTTTTTCAGACCCATGCAGTGCTTCTGGATCGTCCCATTCAGGATGCAGCTTCCTTGTGATTCAGCTGGCCAAAAGTAAGGTCTCAAAAGGAAAAAAAAAATCCATGTTTTTGTCTGTCTCCCATAGCACTCTGGTATTTTTCTCTTGCAACCTCATCTCATAAATTTATTGCTGAAAGTTTTTTCTTTTTTATTTTCCAAGGAGGATTGTCTGGCTTTGGAAAAGTTCCTACTTCAGGGAAGTTTAGTCTCACTTTACATAAACATCCTGAGGTGTAGGACGATTTTTTTTCTTTCCTCTGGCCTTGTTAGCGTTGATATTATTGCGAGAGAGTAAATATTATTAAAGATGTTTCAAGTTCCATGGGCTCTCCTGTTGTTAAACAGAAATCTCTCCTTTGGCACAGCCAGCTCCTCGTGAACAAACCTTATTGTGAGCGTGTGGCATTTACTGGAAAGTGCTTTTTTCACCCCAAGGTAGAATTGTGAGTATTTGCCAGCTGTGGAGGGCACAAAGCGCCCCTTCCTCAATTTCCCTTCCTGTGGCAATTGCAGCTTCCTCTCTCCAGGGCTTGTTCCTGGTGGAAATCTGTGAATATTTGGGTTTCTCCTGCTCTCAGCACCTGATGGGACCAGCAGACAATCTGGCAGCTGGGCTGGGGGTTTTGCTGGGCTTCTTTGTTTTAAAGATGCTTTCAGCTGGCCCTGGGCTTCATCTCTTGTCTCTTTAGCTCCGTTTAAAATCCCCACAGGTTTATTTGGTAGAAAAACCTCCACAGGTCAGCTTGAAAGCCACGAGTGTGGCACTCAAAGGAGGCACAAGGAGCTGCAGTTTCTGACCCAGACCGGTCAACTTTACAGGTCCTGGTGGCCCCAGAGAGGGTGAGGAGGTGGATCCCATCCCGAATTCCTGCTGGGAAGCGGAGGGTGGGTRATGCCATCCTGCTGGGGAGGAGACCCACGAGTGGTGCTCCCTGATGTGCTGTGGGTCCTAAGCACAGGGCACAGAGCCTGGGCACTGCAGAGGGTGGAGGCCTCACCCCCAAAAAAGCTCTTGGTCCACTCCTGCTTGGCAGGGAGCGGTGAACAGTCAGCTGAAGCAGGAGCTCAGTGCTGCAATGCCTGGGGCAGAGCAGAGCTTGCGTGGGGGTGCCCTCCCAGGCCCAAGCTGCTTCCTCCAGCCCACCTCGCTGGTGTTTGCTCTCAAATCCCAGCAGCTTCCCTGGTGTCTGTCCCACAGCTCAAATAATCCTTGCCACTGAGGTTTTTTTTTATTTTTTATTTCTAGTCTAATCTCCAATTTACAGCCTCGTCCTGTTCCCTGTGGGGATGCAGAACAATTTATTCCCACATCCTTTGCAGCAACCCTCTACATAATTGAAGCCTGCTACCAAATCTCTTCTGATTTCCAGACTAGACAAATCCAATTCTTCCAGGCCAAGTTTTTCCCATGGTAAATTGTGTTTTGCTGCCCTCTGAACTTGYCCCCTGTTAGCCTGCACCTGGAATGATGGTGGCTGTAGGTGTGGTGAGGAGGAAGAGGAGGAGGAGGAGGAGGAAAACCAGTTTGGATTTTGTGCTGTGCTGTGGGTTAGAACCTTGGGGGTGCTTGGGGTTACTCTGCACAGCGCTGCTGGGTGGGGATAAAGGGTCAGGAGAGCTCATGGATTGTCACAGACATCTTTTATGGAAAATCCTTTCCTTAGGATTTTTCCTCCTGAGAAGCTGAGAGGCCTYAGGAACAAAATGTAAACATTGATTATCTGCTGCTGTGGAATGCAGCAGGTGCATCTGGGATTGGCCCATGTTGGATGTTTGTAATTAATGGCCAATCACAGTGAACTGGCTCGGACAGAGAGCCAAGCCACAAACCTTTGTTATCATTCTTTGCTATTCTATTCTTAGCCAGCCTTCTGAGGAAATCCTTTCTTCTATTCTTTTAGTATAATTTTAATGTAATATATATCATAAAATAATAAATCAAGCCTTCTGAACCATGGAGTCAGATCCTCGTCTCTCCCCTCATCCTCGGAGCCCTGTGAACACGGTCACAGAGGATCAGTGTAAGRAATACAACAGATCAGGTCCAGGTGCTTTGGACAACAGCCCCAGGTATCTGCAGGTGCTTCCACAAGCCTTTGCTCGAAGCTGGACACCCCTGGATGTACAAAAGCTCATTCCAGCCTAGCTGGGCTTTCCAGCCCTGCATTTCTGGGCTCTTTTCCTTGGACTCCCACCCTGCAGGGCTGGGGAAGCTCCTGCAGCTCCCCGCAGGGACGGCAGCAGCTCAGCACCGGGATGTGGGTGATGCTCCCGGGGCTGTCGCTCCACATTTCCCTCCTGTCTGGCTCCGGCTGGTGGGAGGAGATGCTCAGCTTTGTCTCGGTGCCGATCAGGAATGTCTTTTCTCTCTCGGGATGAGGAAGCTGATCTGCATTCGTGCCCTGTCATCCGCGGAGCCGGCAGAATTATTCACGTAATTCACGAGTTCCTGGGGAGAACCTCGGCTTCTCCTCCCCCTCCTGCTGCTCTGGAGCCGGAGCAGGGGCACGAGGGGAGGCCGAGGGGAAGGGGCACGGGGAGAGATGGGTGGTGCACGGTGAAGTGCCCGGAGTTCAGTCACCCCCAGCTGCCACCGTGAGCAGGTAACCATGGCGACATCAGGATGCACGGCATGCCTGGTGCCCGAGGAGCAGCACGTGTGGATTTAAATAAACACGCCCTGGGCTCGGCACGGGGCTGGGGGCATTCATCTGGGCGAGCCCCAGCTGAGAGAGCCCGTGGAGAGCAGGATTTGGGAGCACCGTGCGTGCAGGGCCGGGTGTGAGATGCTGGCAAAGCTCTGGGGAGCTGGAGGGATGCCCTCCAACAGGGAATGTTCTCATCCCTGTCAGTGCCAGCTTGTGGCAATGYAGGAGAATGAGTGGGAGAGTTACTGACAGGAGTGGACCCGGTGGCAGCATTTGCACCCCTCTGGACATGCCAGAACRGCCTTGCTTGGGCTGGATTGGGGTGTGCAGGGTTTTCTGTCCATCCCAAGGAGAATGGGAACATGCAGGTTTCCCTCTGGCAGGAGCATGAATGAATGAGCGAGGGCAGTGCTGGATGAGATGCTCAGATGAAGCACTCATCTCCAAGGTTCTCCTCATTCAGATTCAGGGATGGAGCTTTTAAAGAGACAGCAGCAGCCAGGCTGGGTGGCACAGTGTCCCTGCCAGGGGGACAGAGGGGCCAGCAGAGCCACAGGGTGTCCTGGCAGAGCACAAGGAGCAGAAGTGCTGCCCCAGCTCGGGGCTGTGTGCCAGGACAGGGTTGTGTGCCCCAGGCCCAGGGGCGGCTTTGGGGCAGCCTTTGTGGCCAGCCCTGGAAGATTAAAAGTCCAGGATGCTGCCGGGTGTTGCCAAGGCACGCAGGTTTCCTTTTTGCAGCGTGGTGAAAGGAAGAAGCCCAGGCAAAGGGACGTGGTGGAGTGGGCCACCCAAATGAGCTGCAGGGTGAGGCCTCCCAGAGGGGGGATGAGATATTGGGGGGTTCTGTGCCCAGCAGCTGTGCCGGGCCAGGGGGAATGTGAGAAATCCGTGTGAGAAATCCGTGTGCTGCCTCGGCAGTGCTGGGGGGCTCCTGGAGTGACACAGAGCAGCAGTGTCACCTCCGGGTCCRGCCTGGGACAGGCAAGCAGAGCCCAGGCAGAGGGAGGGGAGATGCACTCTGCAAAGGGGGTTCAAGAGGGAGCCCGGCACGCACAGCCCCTTCCCAGCGGGGTGGGGGGGGTGTGTGTCCGTGTCCCTTGTCCCCACAGCTGCCCTGTTTTGCCCGGTTGTCACGGTCACCGTGCCCTGGTGACCGGGGAGGAGGAGGARGAGGGGCTGGGGGCCATGGGGGTCCCTTGCCGGGTTTGGGGCRCTGCTGCGGGGTGTCCTGGCAGGGCAGAGGGCAGCTGTGCCCGTCCCTGCTGTGCCAGGGGCTGTGTGCCCGGACAGTGCCGCCGTGTGTTGTCTCGGCTCCTTCCCTCCTTTGTTATCCCCCGTCTGCCCCCTCTGGTTGATGCGCGAGTTCCCTTCCTCCGATTGTCAGAAATTTCTTTTTCACTGTGTGGGCAGGAGACAGATTTTAACTGTCTCTATTTTCTTCCCTTTTTTTTTTCTTTTTTTTTTTTTAATTTCGTTGTATCCCCCCCTCCCCCTTCCCTTCCATCCCTGCTCCTCTCCTCTCTCCCTCCCCCCTTCCTCTCCCCTCCCTCCTTGTCTCCCCTCCCTTCCCCACGGCTCTTTCCCTCCCTTTCCCATTACAAACCATGCCTGTGGAATGCCCCCCGGCCGGATCCATGCCTCCGTGCCCAGGTAAGGATGCCCAGCGGGAYGGGGGCCCTGCACCCGCTCCTGCTCCTCTCCCAAAGTCCGCGGGGACATCGCGTGTGTGTCCCCCCCCCAGCTCGCTGCTACCTGTTGGGGACGGTCGGGAGACGCCAGTTGGGGCTGTCTCCATCCTCCTCCTCCCCCTCCTCCTCCTCTCTGCGAGCGGTTCCCGGTGGGCAGCGCTGCTGTCTCCGCTCTCGGGATGCGCGGGGCTCCGCGGATGCAGCAGCCGGCGGCCACAGGTGGGTTCTGCCCGGCCACCTCGGGGGTTCCAGCACCTCTTTGGGACGACACCCCAACTTYGAAGCCCGGTTTTTCCCATTCCCGAGGTTTTTGAGGCGCGGGGATCGGCTCTGGCAAAGTTTGGCTCTGGCTCTCTGCTCAGGTGGTTTTGGGGGGGATGGGGGTCCCGGGGGACCCGGCACGCTCGGGAGGGATGCTGTGTTAGTGGGGGTGCCCACCCTCATGCCCCGGTGGGTGAGGATTGAGGTGTCACCCCTCTGCCCCCCTGCCCTGGGGAGCCCWGGCCGGGATGCTCGGGGCTCCTCCGGCTCCAGCCCGCCTCCCCTGCCAGCCCAGGGCTTCCCAAATGAGCGGGATCCCTTGGCTCCTCTTCTCTTCCCGGGGCTCTGGCTCGTGTTGTCTCCCTGCTCCCAGCCCCTGTTTTCTGTGGATCCAGGTGCTGCTCCCGAGCGCCTGGGTGATGCTGGTGACAGTGGTGAGTGAGTGGGGTCCTAAATCAGGGGCTGTTTGCCTCGTCGCTCCGGCTCCCCCAGCCCCTCTTGCGCTGCAGAGCGTCTGTTTGGGTGCTCGTGGCTCCAGCGCCTGGAGCGGGGCCAGGGATAGCGACACATCCCCGCCATCCCGGCTGACAAGTGACAACCTGGACCCTGTCCCACATCCCTCCCGTAGCCCCGGGTGAGCTCAGCCTGCTCTGCGGGCTCG
>JACDOX010000108.1:2006176-2042920 GCA_014549065.1 Cardinalis cardinalis
GGGCTCAGGGTGCCCTGGGTGCAGTGACACTCTGGGCTCAGGGTGCAGTGACACTGAGCTCAGGGTGCCCTGGGTGCAGTGACTCTGGCCTCAGGGTGCCCTGGGTGCAGTGACACTCTGGGCTCAGGGTGTCCTGGGTGCAGTGACACTCTGGGCTCAGGGTGCAGTGACACTCTGGCTGGTCCTGACCCGCGGCAGGGCTGCTCTGGCACAGGAGGCAGAGCAGTCGGAGGGCGCTGCCAGCGGGATGTGCCGGGCGCTCCAGCTGCTCCTGCCGGCAGCTCTGGCGAGGCTGGGGCACTGCCAGCACCCCTGAGTGACAGGAGACACCACCCACATGCCAGCGTGTCCTGCAGCCCCCTCTGCCCAAAGCAGGCAGGCYGAGCTCTCCTGGAGCTGCTGCTGCTGCTGGTGGCATCAGGCCCTGGCACTGAACTCCCCTCCGTCTCTGCTGCTGCCCGGCAGAGTTGCTTTGCTCCTCAGCGCTCCTGGAATGCCTGGAAAGTTTGTCTGCTGTACTTTGGGAAGCATTTGCACCCCTTGAGTAGCTGGGGGAGRGTTCCTCCTCCTCTGCTGCCACGCAGGGCAGTGCAAACCTTTTGCCAGGGACGGGCTGAGTGAGAGCACAGCCAGCCCCTGGCACCCTGGCACTGTTTTGGGGCAGGTTACAGGCTGATGCTGAGGCAGAGCCTCCCTCTGGCTCACTGAGGGCACTAMTGGGGACCCGAGCACGTGTGTGACATCTCTGACAGCCCCGTCCCCTGGGCCATGTGAGGCTGCAGCCCCCCGTGGCCCATCCCCGGCGTGGCTGAGTCAATGCAGCCACCCACTGCATCCAGCGTGTGACTCACAGCTCTTCATGCACTGCTGTGAATCACTCGCAGCCACACCGGTGACTTCGGTGACAGCTGAGAAGAGAAACCGGGCCCCCCAGCACCCCCCAGCGCCTCTGCTGCTGCCAGATGGGCTCCTGGTGGTGACCCAAGGGAACTTCTGTGAGTGGCAGCCGGAGCTTCTGCTCGTTCCTGTGTGCCACTGAGGATGCTCCTGGCTGGAACTGATGGGTGGTGCAGCCAGGGGGTGACTCTTGTGCTCTGCTTGCTACATTGGGGTGACTCTGGTGTCGTTCTGAGCCCCCTCCCTTAGGCCTGGCGGGCGCTTTGGGTCAGTTCTCCCAGCACTGCTCCATTTCCCCCTCTGCCTCTCTGCGGTGSTGGCGTGGAGCCCCTGCTCTGGGCTCTCCCAGCCCCTGGGGAGCAGCAGCACTGCCKGAGCCCCAGCCTGAGCAAGAGGGGCCAGGAGAAGCTGCAGGTGCCCCCCATGGCTGTGGCTGGCAGATGGTGTGGCCGGCAGCTCCGCTGGCGCCTGCCGTGCTCCTCGCCGCCCTGTCCCCGCTGGCTCCCCGGGGCCGGAGGCGCCTGGTGGCGCTCCAAGAGGCTCCGTAATTAATGAACCTCCCCCGGGACTGCCGGCTGTCACCCTCCTGCCTCTGCTGGAGCTCCAAAGGAGCGGCCTGGGGACACACTGCCTGCTCCTGCCTCCCCGGGCAGGGATTCCAGCGACCCTGCATCCCTTTCCAGCCAAGGGCAGGGATTCCAGCGACCCTGCATCCCTTTCCCAGCCACGGGCAGGGATTCCAGGGATTCTGCATCCTTTCCCAGCCATGGGCAGGGATTTCAGCCCTCCTGAATCCCTTCCCAACGATGGACAGAGATTCCAGCCCTCCTGAATCCCTCACAGGGATTCCAGTGACCCTGCATCTCTCCCCAACCACGGAGAGGGATTGCAGCCATCCTGCCTCCCTCACAGGGATTCCAACCATCCTGAATCCCTTCCTAGCCATAGACAGGGATTCCAGTGACCCTGCATCCCTTCCCAACCACTGGTAGGGATTCCAGCCATCCTGAATCCCTTCCCAACCACAGACAGGGATTCCAGTGACCCTGCATCCCTTCCCAACCACTGGTAGGGATTCCACTCATCCTGCATCCCTCCCCAGCCACAGACAGGGATTCCAGCCGTCCTGCATCCATTCCCAGCCACAGACAGGGATTCCAGCCATCCTGCATCCATTCCCAACCACAGACAGGGATTCCAGCCATCCTGCATCCATTCCCAACCACCTAGAGACCCGCTGGGGCTTAGTGGAGCATCCCTGTGTCCCCACTCCAGCGGCGTGTTTAGGAGGAGGTGATAAATAACTCCAGTGCCTTGCAGCTCCACAGAGCTCCAGGGAAGGCACAGCCAAGGAGCAGAGGGGACCAGAAAAGCTCCCCAGGTGCCTTCCAGGTCTCAGCCTGCCCCTCATCCACCCCCTGAGTCTTTTCCATGCTGCTTTGCTTTATCCCTGCCTGTTGCTCTTGCGAAAGCTCTTTCCACCCTCCCCTCCGGGTGCCGGCTCCCCACCAGCAGGTCCCCTCCTTCCTTCCTGCTCCCTGCGGCTGAAATGAAGTGCTGGAGTATTTCAGGGATGTCAAAACATACCATTAGTCACGGTGGTGAGGCCTCGTGTCTGGGGAGAGGCTGCTGAGCTCTCTGTCAGCCCGAGGAATGATCAGGGCAGGCGGGAGCCCAGGGGCAAAGGCTTTGGGCTTTCTCCCTTTCTGGTASCCCGGGCATCATCCTGACTTAGCTCTGAGCCAGCAGGTTGGCTCAGGTGCTCCCTGGCACCARCTGTTCCACAATTCCCCAGTGATGCTGGGATGTGACATCTGCAAAGTGAGGGGGGTGGGATTCTCCCCCCAAAATCATCCCATGTCAAGGGGACCCTCCCATCGTGCTATTTACTGGCTCAGAAGGGCTGTTTTCCYTCCTCTTCAGCAGAGATGTGCTGGGATCTGTGCTCCCTGCTTCAGAGGCTGCCTGTGGTGGATTTCAATCCAATATTGGGTTTTCCAGGCAGTTGTTTCAAGGAACCAGCATGGGCACCAAAACACCCGCTCCTGCAGTTTGCCATCCACAGGCATCCRTGCTTCCCAGCCTGGCTCTGGGCTATTGTTCTGCTTCTTTAGTGCCAAAACACTTTATTTCCTCTCACTTAACGCACAGGGAATGGGGGGTTTCCATTAAAAACACCCCAAGCTCCGGGTGTGCAGCCCCTGCCCCAGGCATTGGAGATGTCTGAGCCTGATCTCTGCAGAAAGCTCAGGGGGAAGRGGCTCAGCTCCCGTGGTCCTGCCAGGAGTGCTGCCTATAAACAAGCACAAACCAGCTGGAAAGGTGCCTCAGAGCGCAGAGGTGTGGGCAGGCCTGAGCCTCACCCCTGGCAGCACATCCCTGAGAGGCTCATTGAGCTGTGGCTAATGTTTTCCTGAAGTTTTCTGGTGCAGCCAAGAGCATTTGCATTCCCCTCGCCTTGTTTGCCCAAGCTGCAGGCAGAAGGTGCTGAGGCTTCCCAAGCAGGGCTGGCAAATCATAACYCGGTTTAAAATTAATTAAAGCTTGTCCTAAAAGGAGAAGAGCATCACTTGTGCACGTTCCCATGTCCTGGATGAGCCCCAGGGCGGGTCAGGGTGGTACTTCCATGYTGGTTTTGAGATGAGTTTTAATTGAAACCTTGTGTGAGAAAATCAGGCTGTACCGAATGGGAGTTGCTCAAGATGGTGGCTAATTACTGTGATTAACTGAGCAACACTTTGGGCTCCTCTCCCTCCTGCTCTGCCTCTCATCCTGGCCCCTGGGGAGTGAGTAGGTCAGGGAAGGATCACACCCTCCTTATTTGGGGGGCTGGGAGATGGGACACAGCCCCCCAGCAGTGGGGTTGTCTGTATGGCCGTCTCTGAGCCTCTGCTTTCCCTAGAAATAGGAGATTTTCTCTCTGGAAGCAGCTTGGGAGGGGAGAATTATTGCTGTGGGCATGGCTGGAGCTGGGACCCTTCTTGTGGTGTGACACAGGGGGAGAAACTCCATCCTAAAATCKTACAAATGTGAGTTGGGACATACGGGACGTGTTGGGAAACAGGCGCAGCCCTTGAGTTTTTTTCCCCTGTGGGGTTTTTCCCTGTGATGGGGTCCCTCCTTCAGTTCTGCCCCACCCRAGGCTGCCTTTGGGTGTTTGGTTCTGGCTCCCTAAACCTTAAAAAAAGCCCTGTTTACAAAACCTGTCCCTGCTGTCTGCTTCCGTGGGCTGCGCTCCCGGCTCCCAGCGAAATGTGTCACTTGCACCCRGCGTTATTTTTAGAGCTGAGGTTTGCAGAATGCAAAGGCTGGGCAGGTTTTTCCAGGGTGCCAGATTTTCCAGGGAGGAGGAGGAGGAAGAGGAAGAGGGGATTGAGTTGATTTCTTGCTCTGTGCCACTGCGTGGTGGCTGCTGCCTCACCAGTAGTGAGACGGTTCCACATCTGCGTGGGGATTTATGGATCCTTCATCTTCCTCTCTGTTTGCCCTTTCTTTTGGTCCTCCTTGCTCTGTGTTCAGTGGTGTTGCTGCCTCCCTGTTCCATCTTTGGAGGCTGCTCTGGGTTGCTGATCTCTCTGTCTGTCCTTCCAGCCCTTTTCCTTGCCTGGCAGCAGCTGCACTGTGCCCAAGGCTGGCTGGGATGGACAGGCAGCAGAATTGGTTGGGTGTCAGCTGAGGTTTGCAGAATGCAAAGGCTGGGCAGGTTTCTCCAGGGTGCCAGATTTTCCAGGGAGGAGGAGGAAGAGGGGACTGGGTGATCTCTTGCTCTGTGCCACTGTGTGGTGGTTCATTGCACCAGTGTCCTCTGAGATGATGCTCACGTGGCTTTTCCACATCTGYGTGGGGATTTATGGAGCCTTCATGTTCCTCTCTGCTTGTCTTTTCTTTTGGTCCTCCTTGCTCTGTGTGTTCAGTGGTGTTGCTGCCTCTCTGACCCATCTTTGGATCCTYCCAGCCCTTTTCCTTGCCTGGGAGCCGCTGCACTGTGTCCAGGGCTGSTTGGGATGGGCAGGCAGCAGGAATGGGCTGGGTGTCAGCTGCTCTGGAGCTGTGGGGAGCTGGTCCTGCCCGCAGAGCTTTGCTTTATCCAGRTTCACCTTCACACTTGTCTGTGGAGCTGCTGCTTCTGATCCAGGCTGGAAAGCCACCCTGTACATCAGCCTGCTGGCCTGTAAACCCTCTCCTGCTCCCTCTCTCTGCACCCTGACCTCTGGGAGAAGCCTCTTCCCCTTCCAGCCTGACTTGCATGCATCAATGAATCTCAAATTTTCCACAGGGCATGTGTCTGCTTCTGTGATTTTTCCAAGGGGTCTGAAGGTGGATGAGGTTGCYGATGGGTACCAGATTCATGCTCCACACGTGTGAAACTCGGTCTCTTCTGAGAGATTCATGGTTTTTTGGAGAGGCACCTACAGGAAGCTGTGGAAACTGAGTCTTTATAAAGACAGCGTCCCAAACTCTGCAGTGTGATGGGCACTAGGAGGTTGGCCYTGTTCTGTTGATAGTGGATGTGTGTTCTGTGATTCTGTCCCAGAGCTGTCCCAGGGCCATCCCTTCTGTAGATTCCGGAGCATCAGAAGTGCTGCTGGGTCTTGGAGCTCTTTGCAGTGTCACAGGGGGTGAGGAATGCCCTTAAATGCCTTTTTGTGGGTTGGGGTGATGCTGGGCAAGGAGGGGAGGAAATCACTCCTCAGGGTGATCCAGGGAATCCATGGACATCCTGTGTGTTGGACCAAGGGTGCAAAACCAGCACACCATGGACAGGGATGTTCCCTCAGCCTTTTGCTGAGGGAAGCAGCATTTTGGTTGAAATTGAAACTCTTCTGTGGGGTGAAGCTGGTTTTACACCAGGCAAAATCATGAGAACCAGTAGAAAGGGTGAGAGGAGGGCAGAAGTTTTAACAGCATCCAAATTTGATGGTGTGGGCAATGGGAAGAGCAATAGCAAGCTGAAGGTTTGGAGGYTTTAGGTTTGAGAGCCATCTTTTAAATGTGGTGCTGTTTTTCCTGTGGTGGATGTGATATAAAAAGCAAAACTGCAATGAAGTGTGTCTGCTGTGTTGGAATAGACACTTTCCACCAGATAAAATGACTTTTTTTCTTCCTTCTCCCCCAACCTTGGCACTTTTGCCCCCAGCAGGTCTCTCCTGCTCTGTGCCTGGCTGCCACCCCACACCCTGGGCAGGCAGATCTATTGAAGACCTCGCAGGGAGAATTTCTCTCTCTGCTGCAGGATTTTTCCCTTCTCCCTCKGAGTTATGGTCCAGGCTCTCGATCTGGCCCTTGGGGTGGCGTTTCCCATCTCCCAGCACTGCGTGGCCAGGGATGCTGCAGCGTTCCCTGCCYGCCTCCTGTTCCAGTGCCTGCTCCCAGCCACCTGCCAAACCTCCCTCTGTGGCTGCCACATCTCCCTCGAGCCCCCTGTGGCTGCCRTGACTTTGTTTTAGTCACTTTGTGTGTGTTGCTCATGCAGGGAGCAGTCAGTGCTGCTCAGAGCGTTTATCAGCCTTGAAGCCGTCACCTATTTCCTACTTGTTATTCCAGGTATTTAATTTGTTGCTTGAGAGCTGGAGCTTGTTTTTCCCTACGATTCCCTCTGAAGGGAGGTGGTTTTTCGGCTTCTGCCTCGGGGAGGGGGTGATGGAGAGGGCTTTGCTGTGCCTGGGGCTGTGGCTGAGCCTCAGAGCTGGGCTCTGACCTGGCACCGTCCCTTACTGGGATTTTTGGGTGACTGGAGCTGGCCCAGAACAAAAGCTGTAATCTGAATTAATGTTTTAATTATGCTGCTCTCTTCCCCAAGGGCTGTTCTCTTTGTTTTGAATGTGTTAAGCTCTCTCACGCATTTTTTTCCCTGCTCCCCTCACCGTGCAGCTCTTTCCAGGATGAGCAGGGCTGAGGTGATGAAAAGAAAAGCTGAAGCTGCTCTGATGGCTCAAATATGTATTTTACTAATAAAAGCTTCCTCTGTGAATGAAGTGCCCAGCAGCAGGAGCAGAGTCARAGCGAGGTTTTAAATCAGCTTGAAAAAAAAGCTGATTGGAGAGGGAGCAACTGATGGTGTTTTCATCTCCCTCTGTTATTCCTCAGTTCCTTTAATAATTCAGGTGGGGTTTTTTTTCTATATTAAACAGAGCAGACTTGGCAAATGAGTGGAATGTGGCTCCTGGAGCTACAGAGTAAGTACTGAGCCTTGACAGTTCTCCTTTCTGGGTGATGTTGGATCCTTGCTGGTAGAAAACACAAGTACCCTACACCAGGACTTGATCACCCTGTCTTGCAGCACGCTCTTTATTTATCATTTTATTATTTTCATTATTATTTTTGTTATTATTTTCATTATTATCATCATTTTTTTTTTGCTGTATGGGATTGCACTGGGAAATGTTTCCATCTGCCCAGGTGTGATGGGCTAACTCATACTGGCACGATGGGGTGGGAATAACCTCCCCATCCCCTGTCTCCACTTTAGGGGCTGCTCTGAAGCTGGGCCGGGTGGATGTGGCCACAGAAAGGCGCTGCCTGTGTGATTTTTGTGCCTTGGGGCATGTTCTGCACCCCTCAAATCACCCTGGCTGCTGTGGCTGTGCATCACTGTGAGGGGAAGACAAATCACCTCCCTCAGGCCATGCATGGTTCCCAGCACAATATAGGAAATCYGTCTTGGAGTGCTTAATGTGTGTCCAAAGGGTGTGGGTGACTTGAAAAGGTCTCCTTGTGTGTTGGTTGCATTAAATGCCTTTGTTTGGGTTTTTAATCCCTTTTCTCCCCCCCACCTCCGTTTTGGGGTGGATCTGTAGCTTTGTGGATTCAGAGGTTGAGTGCTGCAGGCTCTGGGCTGCTCCTGCTGTTCCCTTCAGGCGAGGAATGTAAACATTGCGCTGGGATATAGAAACGTGTGAGGCTTTCAGTTTGTCACCTAAAAAAAATTAGCTGAAAAGCTCTAGCTCTTGGATTAACTCCTGGCTTCTTGGATTAACTCCTGGCTTCTTGTCTCAATTCCTGGCTCCTTGTATTAACTTGTTCAGGTCTGTTTGTTTTCTGAAGCTGGGCGCAAGGAGGGAGGGCTGGGAGGGACTCCTGGTGCAGCCCTATTTTGGTTGTGGAACATTTTACTCTGGTGGCCTCTCAGCGATGCTTGGTGGAGTTGGGGGGGGGGTGCTGCCTCCAGTTCATCTTGTGAATGCCAAATAACTGCATTTCTCATCTCTTCCCCAAACTCATGTTTTTCCACATCATGCTTCTTTTCTGGGCTCTTGCTTGGTGTGTGTTTTCCTGAAGMCTCAGTGGTGGGGCTGCTTTGGGAATTGCCAGGCACTGCTGCTCCTCTAGTTCTGAGCCAGCACTGCATCTCATGGTGCTGTGCCACCCTTTCCCCTCGAGTGAGCTGCATTTTCCCTGATTTCCYGCCTGCAGACCCCATAAATAACCCAACCTTAGGTTTGCAGGTCCCTGTGGTGGATTGGGGTTACACTGAGTTTTTAGTTCCATGGGGGCTGAGCTTGGGTGGTGCTGGGAGTGAAGGGCTCCCTGCCCAGACTTTCCTGCATGGAAAAGCTCCAGCTGGGTCAGAGCTGGCCCTGGGGATGCTGGGGAGCCCTGTGCAGGTTTGGCTGGGGGGTTGAGCCCCTTGTTCCCTGCTGTGCCCCGTGAGAGCAGGCGCTTGGCACAGGAGATGTCCCAGCTCTCTGCAGCAGCCTGGTGGGGCTCAGTGGGGAGCCCAGCAGCAAGGGGGAAATCAGGCCAGTTCTGCTGGGTTTAGGGTGAGCTCTCATCCCTGCCACTCCTCTCTGAGTCCCATGAGGTGACAGCCTGGTGGCTGCATGCTCCTTGCTCTCCAAGGCAGTGTGGGGCCAGCCTGGGCTTCCATGCCCTGCTTTGGCCCTGGGGTGAAAGTGCGGGATTTGCTTCTTAAATAATGAGCTGCAGCAGTGACAGACCATGGTTGCTGTTGTCCTTTTGTCCACAGTATGTTGTTATGGAAGTGGGTTTTTCCCCCTCCTCTTCCTTTTGACTTAATTTGCACAGGGGAATTTCTAGGAGGCTGCTTCTACTACAGGTTTGGTTTGGGTTTTTTTTTTTTCCTTCCTTTGCTACAGCAGCTTTATAAATTTATCACTGCTCTGATTTAAGKTTTTTTTTTTTCCTTTTCTATTATTATTTTTTTCCTCCTGGCATATGGAAATAGCAAGCTTGGGAAAAATGCAATCCGTTAGCCATTTCAAGCAGGCTCTGCATCCACGGGGCTCAGCAGGCTGAGATTTTTARAAACACTCAGCACTGGCCTCGTGTTACAGCTCCTGTGGGATGTGGGAAGCACCCAAAGCTCTTTTAGAGATGCACTGCTTGGTGTGGAGCATCCTCTGTCAAGGCTTATCTGGGGTTTGGGCTGTGTGCTGGGGTCTGGGCTGGGGTGGGGGAGCCTGGAAGTGATCTCGGCCCAGAGGTGTTGGCTCAGCTCCTGGCAGCTTGCTGGGGCAGCCTTGGAAGTGAGCTGGGTACCTGGGCTTGCTCATAGATCCCCACCAGGCTCGGGGTGATTTCTGGATCCATGCAAAGAGCCTTAAACCACTGTGGATTATTCTTGTGGCATTCACATTCTTTGGAAAAATCCCTTCACCCAGGGTTTCTCTCCTGGGAAGCTGAGAAGCCTCAGAGAAAAGGAAAACAATTCTTATCTCATTTGCTTCTCCTGTGTTGTGCTCACATGTAGAATGTGTTTGGGGATTGTTTACCCACAGGTGACTGTTCCATTGGATTCTGCTGTGAGTTGTTTTCACTCTTTGGCCAATTGGGGCCAAGCTGTGTCAGGACACTGGAAAGAMTCAGGAGTTTTCATCTTTTTAGCATTCAATAAGTATCTTTGCTGTATTCTTTAGTACAGTTTCAGTATAGAATTCTTTAATATAATATAGTATCATAAAATAATAAATTAACCTTCTGAGAACATGAAGTCAGAGTCAACCTTCCTACCTTCATTGGGACACTCCCAGAAAATAAATACAATATTATTCTTGCTTYCCAAAAGCTTCTCCAGAAGGGTCCCTTGGGTGCTGAGGCTTTGTTGAGTCTTGTGCCTCCTGGCACTGCAGGGATGCTGACAGCTCAGGAGACTCTTTACAGGTGGCTCCACACCTTCCTTGGGCACTCAGTGGTGCTGAAAAYCTTCCCTGCTGAGCTTCTGGGGCCAGGCTTGCTCTGCAAAACAAACCTGGGYGTGGTAATGTCCTGGGTTGACTATGTAATGCTTTTATGATATAAAAAGCATCTCCCAAATTTACCCTGAACCAGAACAAATACATTTAGGAATGAGCCAAGGTGCAGGCTGAGTGTGCAAGGCTGGGGATCCACYCCGAGGGGCTGTGGGAGGTGGGCAAAACCTGAGGGATCTGCTCTGCTCTGCAGAGGGCTGGCTCATGTAGAGGAATGGTTTTGGCTTGAAGGTGTCAGTGCTTTGGCTCAAGGGTGTTTTTGGAGGAAATGTGGCAGATTTACGTCTTTGTGTCCAGYTGGTGCTTCCTCAATAAATTCTGGAGTGGTTTGGGTGGGAAGGGACCTTAAAGATCATCTTGGTCTGGCACCCCCTGCCATGGGGTGTAGGGGGATAGAACATAGATAAATAAAGGAAGTATAGAAAGTAATCTTACCCCCTGAAGAGTTGCAGCTGAGCTAATTATTAAGGMTTWGGAGCAGGCCTGATGTTAACAGGCCACACCTGTGGCCARTCAGAAGAGTGTTATAAAAGAGTGGATTGGTTGGTKGAGGGSAACTGGAGTCAGTTGGCTGCTGTGAGGATGAGGAAGAGTCAGTGCTTARAGGAGCTGCCTACAAGAAACATCAAGGAGGTACGATATGGAACACTTGCAATATAATGACAATGGAGCTCTTGCACTGTAGTGAGAACAATGGTGACCCTGGCATGATTTGGGAAAAAAAGACTTAAATACTAAACTATATAACCCCATGGATTTGGGGAAACAGGATTTGAATATATAACCCTGTGGATTCAGGRAAAAGGACTTGAACACTAAACTATTGGTAAAATATAYCAGTTGCAGCTATTAATGTTTGTTAAATATGAGTATAAAAGATTTTGAAGATAAGTACTTTGTAAACTGAGAAAAGCTGCAAAACAGAACTAACATTTGGAAATATATATATATTAGTACTATAATATGTTGTTTGAACATTTGTATAACTCTTAGTTCTAAATGAAATATATGAATGTGTGATAACATTAATTTATTTGAATGTGTCCTTCTAGAAATGCTGCAACTCYGTAATTWAAAGAAAAAGGGGGAATTGTAGGGGGATAGAACATAAGTAAATAAAGGAAGTATAGAAAGTAATCTTACYYCCTAAAGAGTTGCAGCTGAGCTAATTATTRAGGATTAGGAGCAGGCCTGATGTTAACAGGCCACRCCTGTAGCCAATCAGAAGAGTGTTATAAAAGAGTGGATTGGTTGGTTGAGGGGAACTGGAGTCAGTTGGCTGCTGTGAGGATGAGGAAGAGTCAGTGCCTAGAGAAGATGCCTACGAGAAACATCAAGRAGGTACAAAGCTCTGGCAATATGGAACCCTTGCAATGTAATGACAATAGAACTCTTGCACTAKAATGATAACAATGGGGGGACACCTTCCATGAGACCAGGTTGCTCAAAGTGGCTTTGAATGCTTCCAGGGCATTCACAAGCAGGGGAGGAGGGAAGAGCAAGGTTCTGGACACGAGGCCTGCTTCCTCCCTGCTGGCATGCTGGAGTTGTTCCCTCACAGGAGGAAGGACCAGGACAGACCCTTTGCCTTCACCTGCTCTCCAGGACCCATGGAAGTGTTCAAGRCCAGGCTGGACAGGGCTYGGAGCACCCTGGAGTCCCTGCCCAYRRCACAGGGGCTGGAACAAGATGATCCTTAAGGGCCCTCCCATCCCAAACCATTTATTGGGCCTGACYGTTCAATGGGCTCCAGTGCAGTGATGAGCTGGGTGTCACCCGCAGCAGGGTGACAACATGAGCATTGCCTGGGGAGGGTGACAGGGCTGTGGGGCAGAGCCTGTGAGCAGCTCTTRGAGAGGCCATAAACTCAGTCCTGGCAGCCAGTGCTTCAGGGGAAGCCTTGGTTTCTCTGGAGGTGCCTGGTCCTGGCTGCAGKGCTGACCCTGTGCCAGGGACTCTCTGACATGGGGGATCCCATCTGGGTGCTCAGAGGCTTTGAGCACCCCCTGTTTTCAGCTTGGGACCCTTTTAGGGACTGTCCAGCCTATTTCAGGCAGAGGGAAGGGTGTAAATCCCAGGAACACATGAGTGCAGTGTTCCCAAATGGTGTTTCTGTGCTGCTGTGTCCTGTGATGGAGTTTTGATGCACCCCAGGCAGATCCACACCCCCTGAGGAAGACTCTGGTATTTTTGGGGTCCCCTGGATGGAGGAGGAATTGAGAATCTGACTCCATGTTCTTAGAAGGCTGATTTATTWTTTTATGATACTATATTAAAGAATGCTATACTAAAACCATACTAAAGAATAGAGAAAGGATACAGACAGAAGGCTTAACAAGATAATAATGAAAACTCATGACCCTGTCTCCAGAGCCCTGACACAGCTGGCACTGATTGGTTGTTAAGTTAAAACAATTCACATGAAACCAAACAATGACCAGTTGACCAAAAGATGAAAACTCGTGACTCTTCCCAGAGTCTTGACACAGCTTGGCCCTGATTGGCCAAGGAGTCAAAATAATTCACACCAGAAACCACTGAAACAATCACCAAACAATCTCCAACCACATTCCACATGAGCAAAACAGAGGAGAAGCAAATCAGATAATTATTGTTTTCCTTTTTCTCTGAGACTTCTGAGCTTCCCAGGAGAAGAAACCCTRGGCAAGGGGATTTTTCAGCAAATATGAATGTGACAGAAAGATTGGAGCCCTCACAAGTGGTTCAGCTGGCAGCTGACACACAAACAAGGTTCAAAGCAAGAAAATGGCCTGGTTTAAACCCAGAATGTTGGATGGCAGTCGTGTACCAGTGCCAGTCTGGGGAGGGTGGAGGTGTCAGCCTGGTCCCTTCTGGGAGGATTTTGGGTGGATTTTGGGTGCTGCCACTTTGAGCTGTGCAGGTGGGGGCTGGGGGCCATGAGGGATGATTGCTTGCTTCTCCCCAGCTCAGACAYGCTGCTGGTGCTCCCAATGCTCCTGGCAGACGGTGCATGGCTGGCATGGGGAAAATCAGTGGTGTGAAGCTATTTAGGAAGGAGTGAGTGGGCAAGAGGAGAGAGAGAGGGGGAGTGGCGCTGCCAGAAATAGCCCTGGCRAGGGGCTGCAAGCCAATGGGCTCTGCTGGTGTCCAGAGTGGGGGTGGTGGTGAGCACAGGGCCGTGCTGGCCAGCTGGGCAGTGCCAGGTGGCCGTGCCAGGCTGCAGGAGAAGCCCCTGGTGYGTGCAGGCTGGGTGACACACGCCATCAGTCTCACACCGCCGGGCCTCTGCCATCCTGGAGATGTCTGAAAGTTCCAGATGGCAGCTCCCTGGTGTAAAAAGAGCTCTGTGTGTGTGWGAGTGTGTGTGTGGCTGTGAGGGAGCCTCGTCTGGAGCCTCTCCAGAGCTGGAGAGGGATGGATGGAGGGTCACCAGTGAAGCAGCCACCACAGYGTGAGGGGCTGATGTCTGCAAATGTGGTAAAGTCCAAGCTCCAAGGGCATGTGCTGCTGCTAAAGGGCCAATTCTGTGGTGGATTTAGGAACWGATTGAGCTGTGGGGAATCATTTCAGCAGGGAGATGGAGCTGATCAGTGGAGCAGTCAGCTTGGGTCAGAGCAAAGCTCTTTCTAACTCCGTGCCTGGACTGGCTGCTCAGCCGGGGCTGTGGAGAGTGTTGGGCTGRACTGGTGCATGTCTTATATAAAGAAGAAATGGGATGTGCATTGCTCTTTTCCTGCTGGACCTTCCCAAGCCCCAGCTTTCAGCACCAAGCTTGGAGGTTTGGGCTAGGCTGTCATTCCTGCCCTCCTCTGCTCCATGAATTCGATCCTAAATTCATCCTAAATTTCAGCTCGTCTGYGCCGTGCTCAAGTGTCCCACAAAGCATCTCTCTGGCTGAAAGGTTGCTGTGGCAGGAGTTATTCTGAGAAACGTGCTTCAGAGGGATGGAACAGCAGAGAGGAAATAATGGCACAAAGAGGAGAAGGAGGRAAGGCAGGCACGGCTCGGCGCCAGCGGGCGGATGAAAGGAGGGAAAGCAGCGCTGGGTGAGCTCTTGTTGGGGGAAAAAACATTCAGAAAGAGGGAGCCCAAGGATAAATCAGTGGCTCTGGTCCAAAGGGAGGTGCTGGAGCTGCTGGCTGTGAGGAACCAAGGCGGATGGGGGRTGATCAGCACTGCTGGGGCAGGACTGGCGTTGGAGCTGGGGCAGAGCTGTGCTGCTGGAGGGAGAAGAGGCCGCTGCTGSTGGCTGGGGTCCAGCTGGGTGTATCTGACAGAGCAGAGCAGTGCCTCCAAATGCTGTGCTTCGTGCCTGTCTTCTTGCCCAGATGGCTTCCAGAAGCACAGACCCTTCACTTGGCACCTCAGCAAAGCATCTGGGCTTGTGGCCAGGCTGCCTTAGACCCTCTGCAGGGCCCAGCCTTTGGCAGCCAAGAGGAATCCCTCAGCCAGGCTTTCCTCGGGGATTTGGTGGTGTCCCCTGAGCAGGAGAGGGGCCCCTGGGACTTCCTGGGAATGTGTGTGCATTGAGTAGGAGGTGAGAGCTCTGTGCTTGCTGAGCCAGGTTATTAGTCCTGGTGGAAGAAGCAGGATTGCTGAAATGTTCTTTTTAGCTCTACAATAACATTTATTTGTTTTGTTCCCATCTCCCCAAGTGTGGGAGAAACTGGGCTCAGAGGATGAGCTCTGGGGGTGTGTGGCAGCTTGGAGTGGCTGAGGACGGCAGGAACAGGGAAGGATGAGGAAGGGGAGGGGCTGGTCCAGGCTATTGGCCCGAAGCAGCAGAATGTCCTGGGACATGCTCTCCCAGCCACTAGGGAAGCTGGGTTGTTTGTTGAAGGGTCCTCAGGGCCTGATTTCAGCATGTGTGATGCTGCCAAGGCAAAAAATTACTTTTAATTGTCCATCTATCCCAAGCCAGGATAAGGCAAATCCACTCTGTTCTCTGTGGTAAAGAGCAAAAGCAAAGCCTGCTTTTCCTCCTTTAGGGTGGAATCAGGAGGGTTTTGCTCTGTTTGCCAGGGATTTAGGGCTCTGCTCTGTCCTGGTGCTTGTGGCTGTAGCTGCTGGTGAGGACCCTGCAGTGGAGGTTGCACAGCACGTGCTCTCCGTGGAATTCTGGAGTGGTTTGGGTGGGAAGGAACCTTAGAGATCATCTCGGTCCAGCCCCATGGGACACCTTCCATGACACCAAGTTGCTCAAAGGAGTTTTGAACACTTCCAGGGGTGGATCACTCACAACTTCTCTGGGTAACCCGTGTCTCACCACCCTCACTGAAAGGAGTGTCTTCCTCCCAGCATGGCAGCCCAGACTTATCCTGTATCCCCTTCCCTTCTTCACTGTGCAATTTGTGCAAGAGATTGTCTTCATTTTTGCACAAACAATGAGACCTTTTCAGCAAATCTTCGTGCATAATGGGAGCAGGAGTCAAAGAAGAATAAAGCCTGCTGTCACTCACCCTCGTGGCATCCCTTTGTTTCCCCCTCTCAGGGGTGCTGTGACTCCTTTTGCCAGGAATCTGCTGTTTCCAGGATGGAGTAATTACCTGTGCAGGTCTATTAAGCACTGACACACATTGTGGTTCGTGAGTCACCTCGGCCAAGGCAGGCTCTGTTGGAAATCAGAGCTTGTTTTCAGTGCCTTTGCCAGGTTAAACATTGATTTTTGTGGCCATGGGATGCAGCCATCCAAGCTGRGTGTCCTTCCTGCCCCATCCCAGCTCCTGGCTCAGGCAGGCGTTTTTGGGGAAGCCATCAGTGTTTTTGGGGAAGCCAGGGTGCTGGTGATGCCTGGGGTGCAGCAGGTGTGGGAATCCACAAAACCAGAGGGTTTTGGGAAAGCTGCAAAAGGCAGCCTCAGAGACAGCAGAGCTGGGATTGGAGCTGAGCAGCAGCTATGAGATTGGTCAGCAGAAAAATTATTTAAACTGTAGAAAAGCAAGGACAAATAGAACAATGATCTGTGTATTAACCCTTGGCTAGAATAACTCACTAGATAAACTTTTCTGTAGCTTAGAAAGATATTAGGAAGGTTAAAGCTTATTAATGGAGCTCTGTGCATTGTGTTTTAAGGCTTACAAGCAGGTATTGTATTTGAAATAAGCAAACATTGTTTTAACCAAAGGTACCTGTGCTTATAGTGCTTGGATAGAACCACTGCCAATATGCTTTTGCTTTGTGTGATTGGTCAAAAAACTTTTAAAGTGAGTTGTAACATTGAGTTCTTGCTCTGCTGCCTGGGATGTGAGCTGCTTCCCATTGTCATAACCATGGCATCTTCCCATTGTCATAACCATGGAGTGAGAGCGATGCTGGAAAATCAAATGGCTCAAGGCCCGTTCCCAGCAGTCCTGTCCCGTTGGTGATTTGCACACAGACCCCGTCTGGTGACAGCAGGGGCCACTCGGGCCRGGGACAGCCCTCTGGGGAGCCCGGGGTGTCACAGGCACCTCTGCTGTGAGCGCTGCCTGCCAGTGCTGGGCTGCTTCAGCCTGGGGGAGGCTCTGGGGAAACCTCAGAGCCCCTGCCAGTGCTAAAAGAGGCTGCAAGAGATCTGGAGAGGATCCAGAAGAGCCCAGAGTGGCAGGAGAAGCGGGAATGGCTTCACATTGACATTCACATTCAGATCTGGATCTGGAGAGGATCCAGAAGAGCCCAGAGTGGTGGGAGAAGTGGGAATGGCTTCGCATTGACAGAGGCTGGGGTTAGATGGGATGTCTGGAAAAAAATTATTCTTCCCATGGCAGGGTAGTTTGAACTAGATGGGCTTTAGGGTCCTTTCCAAGCCAAATCATTCTGGGATCCTGGCACCACACATGTTCAGCCTTGACGTGGGCAAGCAAACTTGTCCCAGGGCAGTGCACAGGAGAAATGAATGCTTCAAGCATGGCTCCCAATTTTTCCTTCTCCATCTACATCAAATCCTCTTTATGTCTGTGGTTTCAAGCTGACCTGATGTCCCCCAGCAACAGCTGTGCCCTGCTCTCAGCTCCACCTCGTTCTAGGTGGAAGGAGCCAGGGCTGGCTGCTTTTTGCCAGCAGAGCTTCCCAGAGGCTGCTCTATTTATTTATTTTTAAAAGCATTTTCTTTCCCTGTTGCACAGCAACTTCTAACACACCCTGGCTCGTTGGGCAGCTCCTGCTCCTCTCCAGAGCTTGGCAATTCTTCAGCTGCTTTAGGGCTCAGGGGGATGGGGACTGATGCTGAGCTCTGATGTGCTGTGGGTTCTCTGGTCCCCTCTGAAATGTGCCAGCTCAGGCTGAGTTACCAGGCTTGGCAGCCCTGCTTCCCATATTCCCATTCCCTGGGTGTGGGAGCAGCTGAGGTGTGATGTGCAGAGTCAGAGCTGCTGCTGTGTGCTGTCAGGAAAATTAACCCACAAACACCAGARGTTTATGTCCAAAAAGGAGACAGAGGAGTCCTTTTACTTTATTTGAATAAAGGGAGAGGCCATGGGGCATTCCCCTGGGATCTCTCAGATTTTTGGAGGATGCAGCCTCCTTTTTATCCCAATTTCCCAGCTGCATTTCCCTTCTCTCTTTCCCCTTTGGCTGAGGTACTTGAGAGGTTCAGACTCCCCAGTACACCTGATACCAGAGATTTCCCTCTAATGTACAACCCTCCCTTTTCATTTTTAATTCTTATGGAATTTAGGGTTTTTTCTTCCCCATTGTTTCTTTCATCTTTCAAAGTCTAATTTAATTTATCAGCGAACCTGAAGTTTATTTGTAAAAGCAAATCTCTTTTTCCATTCATCAATCAGTGGAATCCTTCCCATTGTTTCCTTTTTATCTCCCAGTGCTGGTTTTATCTCCCAGCAGACCCACAGCTTGTTTGGAAAGACAAATAACAAATTGATAGACAAGCTGTTTGTAAAGACAAATTCCACTATTTAGTGCTAGGATCACAAAAAAAAAAATGTAGATTTATCAACACTTGGGGTGATGAGGCTCTGTCCATGGCCACCTGCATCCACTGTCTCTCAGATCACCAAATATCCATGGAATGGTGGGCTGGGCTGTGCAGATGCCACTCTCCCTGTGGCTGGGCAAGGGGGCAGTCTGGGGCTGTTCCCATACCTGTGCTTTGCCTGGGCTGTGTGCCCTGCCTTGGGGCACGACAGGGAGCCCTGCGGGGCTGTTCTGCCTTTCCAAGGGGAATCTCCTCCTGGTGGGAGTAGAGGGAGAAGGGCAGCACAGTTCCATGGGGGTGACAGCTGAGCTAATTCCTGGAGGGTGGCCTGGAAATTCTCTCCAGGAGTCCTGGCTGTGCCCTTCTTTGGAAAGCGAGCTCCCCAGGCCGCGCTCCCGCCTGTGCTCAGCGCTGCTGGGCTCTGGACACTGCYGCTGCACAGATCCCTCTGGAATTCCCATCCTGGATTATTCCTGTCGCCAAGCTTGGTTCCTGCTCTTTGCAGAGCTGCTCCCACCAGAGAAACCCCTCTCCCTTCCTGGGGGAAGAGCTTGTACATGGAACGCTGAGCTGTGCCAGGCGTCGTCCCATCTTCCCCGTTCCTGCCCACGGCGGATGGCACACACCCCCTCAGGTCTGTCTGTCTGTCTGTCTGCTCTGCTCTGCTCTCCTGGGCGTTTGGGATGCTGGTGTGGAGCTGGAATTGGGGGTGGCAGGTTGTAGGTGTGGTGGATGTGCGATGAGCTGCAGGCAGAGGGGTTGGGATGGGGCTGCCTCAAAGGCAATGCTGGAAGAGGTTTGGGCTGTCAGGATGGGTGTTCCTGRTAGTAAAAGATTTTAAAATCACAARATTCAGAGAGCTAGAAAGAAAGTTAGGCTTAGTAGACCCTGGGAAAGTGTTAAAGGTGGGCCCTRGGGAATGTCAGACSTTGTGTTTGCTGGATCATGTGAAACTGTGCCTGTGAAGGCAGCATATGATAARTGATATAATTGTTAGATGTGATTAGATACAATTATTGCTTAAAGAATCACTATGTTAGGAGTTTGAGGGGGATCATGAGAAACCCATGCTTGGATGAAATCAATGTATACAGTAGAACAATGYAAGTGTAATAATTAATATGTAAGTTATATAAGGATAGAATACAAAAACATGTTCATCCCAAACTCATGTTGGAGTCAGATTTGGGTCTGTCTACCCCTGACACCCAGAGCTCTCAACAAAACCACCTGCATGTAATCATTCTGTGGTTATGTGCTCCTGAACACCAACATTTTCCCCCTCTGTGCCTGGTTCTGCCCCTGTGCCAGGCCACACAGCCCCATCTCTCGCTGCCACTGCAGCAGGGATGTGCCTCCCATGCTCTGAGAGCATCCTTGGGGCTGGCCTTTGCTGTCTCCTGGCCACAGGCTCCTGCTCCCCAGCACTCTCTGTCTCTCCTGGCTCTCTGTGCCGAGTTCCTTGATGTGCATTTATATAAATAGTTGGTGGTGTTGTTTAACAGTTGCTGTTGAGGGAGAGATGAGATGATTTCATGTTTTGGTACTCCTAAAGCTAATTCCTTAGGATTGGTGCTCTGTAGGAGGGCTCCTGTGCTCGGGGCTGTGCCACCCAAGGTGGGCCCTCCAACTGGGGGCTCGCTGCCCTTGGAGCTGCCTCCTGCCTGGGATGGGGCCTGGGCTCAGCTCAGCTTTTCCTGGGCAGCAGAAGTGGTGCTGAGCCCTGGGGAGCGATCTCTGCTGCTGTGACAGCCCTGGCCCGGCAGAACAAAAGCTGTTCCCCAGACAAAAGGTTCTCTCATGTCTGCTGCTGGGGCTTCTCCTGGCCTGGAGCAGCTCCTGGGTGTTCTGAGCTCTGCTCTTTCCTCCTTCTGAYCTTTGCAGGTGTTCCAGGGCTCTCTGTTGTGTTGTTTTGGTGTCGCTGTGGCCCAAAAAATAGTGTGCAATATACCAGTGGGCGATGAGAAAATGATGTTTTTTGAGCCAAGTGGTCTTTCTTTGATTCCACCGTGTGCCTCTGCCCTCAACACACCAGCACGTGTGATGCTGCCTTTCCTGACTCTCCCATTTYGGTACATTTGACCTGATCCTTTCATCCTCACCTTTTGCTGTGTGTAGGACTCAATCTGTGCAAGATACTTCTGCCTGTAGATGCTCTTTCTTTCTTTTTCTCTCGCCCTTTCTCCCTTTCTCTCTCTTTATTTCCTTCCTTCCCTCCTTCCTTCCTTTCTCTCTTCCTCCCTTTTCCTTTCTTTCTCTCTTCCTTCCCTTCTTCCCTTTCCTCTCCTTCCTTCCCACCTCATTCAAACCCCCCTGTTACTGGTGTCCAAATCTCCCAAGCCTGGAATGCAGCCCCAGCTCTCAGTGGGCTCCAGGGATGCTGGGAACAGCTCTTCCCCAGCAGAACCACTGCAAACCTGCCAATGCTGGGGGGGTTAATCCCACAAACTTTCCCTCAGCATCAAATGACTAAAAATAACCCCCTCAGCATCTGGCACTGCTCTGCAGAGCCCCAGATGGGCTGGAGCCCCCCAGAGCTGCCCCAGGCAGGGCTCACCCAGCCCAGCATCCGTGGCAGTGCCAGGGGAAGTGCACGTGGCAGGAGAGGAAAAGGCCACGAGGATGAATCAGCCTCGCTCGCAGCCCATCTGTCTCTGTTTGGAAGGGCCCCACGCTGAAATTCTTCCCAGCTCTGCTTTTCCACCCTGCCTGAKCTCCCCTTCCCCCTGGAGGTAATTAGCAGGCTCTGGCAATCAGCAGCTCAGGGCGAGCGGGCTCGGTGGAGGGAGGCTCTGGATTGTCCAGGTGTCCCCTGAGCTGGGGCAGCAGGGCAGCATCCCTGTGCCCCGGGAAGGGTGGGACCAGGCCAGGCTCAGGTCCCGCCTGTGAGCTCCAGAGCTCCTGTGGGCTGGTGCCATGGAGAACCCTTGTCTGACTTGGGGWGTCCCCAGGGTGCTTGGGAGCAGCATCCTAGATGCTCTCGTCTGGAAAATCCATCCACAAACACCAGAGGTTTATGTCCAAAAAGGAGACAGAGGAGTCMTTTTACTTTATTGGAATAAAGGGAGAGGCCATGGGGCATTCCCCTGGGGTCTCTCCAATTTCTGGAGGATGCAGCCTCCTTTTATCCCAATTYCCCAGCTGCATTTCCCTTCTCTCTTTCCCCTTTGGCTGAGGTACTTGAGAGGTTCAGAYTTCCCAATATGCTTGATACCAAAGATTTCCCTSTAATGTACAACYCTCCCTTTTAATTTTTAATTCTTACAGAATTTAGGGGGYTTTCCCCATTGGCTGAGGTACTTGAGAGGTACAGACTCCCCAGTACACCTGATACCAAAGATTCCCCTCTAAYGTACAACCCTCCCTTTTCATTTTTAATTCTTATGGAATTTAGGGYTTTTTCTTCCCCATTGTTTCTTTCATCTCTCAATGTCTAATTTCGTTTATCAGCAAACCTRAAGTTTATTTGTAAAAGCAAATCTCTTTTTCCATTCATCAATCAGTGGAATCCTTCCCATTGTTTCTCTTCTCTCCCAGTGCTGGTTTTATCTCCCAGCASACCCACAGCTTGTTTGGAAAGACAAATCCCTCATTCCTCTCACTCTCATACAGATTTATAATATGTGTATATATAGCTAGTGCCATACACATTTTTCATACATACATAGATTTAACAGCTTCTTGCTCTGCTGCTGCTGTCAAAATCAGCCTGCAAATCCTCAGGGAAGGCTGCTGAGCCACGTTTGGAGGGCCTGTGGGGTACACCACAGCCAGGATTTGTCCATCCTGCCCTCTCTGGGAAGGGATCTCTGCCTCCCTGCTCTCCAGGGCACAGCGTTTAAACCTTTTGGGCTTTTTGGTAAAAGTTGTTCAGCTAATGGAAGCAAAGAGCTCGCCCAGCTTTGCCCGAAGTGCTGAGTGTGGTGATTATGGTAATCCACCTTTCACTTGGCTAAAGGCTTGATTGCTGCCCTTGAAACACAAACACAGCRCTGAAAACCCCTACAAGGAATTTCCCCCTGCTGCTGCCACCAACCTGCTCCTCCCTGCGGCTCTCCATTCGTTAATCAGCTGCCAGAGGGGGGAAAATGAGCCATGGTGTGAGATCTCTGGGTCTCCTGCCTGCTGGGGTKGAGATAACAGGGTTGGGTCCCTTGAGGATKCTGTAGGGAGGATCTCTGTGTGCTKCTTCTTCCATCACTTGTGCTCCTGTGCTTGAAAAGCTTTTTCTCAGTGGTTTGTGGGGTGGRGATGCTGATTTTGTGTCCCATTTCAGCCCACAGTGATGTACCAGGGGCCAGGGCTGCTCTGTGTTTGGCTGTGTAAATTCCAAAATTCCAAGGAAGGAAGGAAATAAATGAAAAGAAATTCACCAGTGCCAATGTTTTTGGTAGCTGAATATCCCCTCTCTAATTCAGTTTGGCCATTCTCAGTGCCYTGTGGCCATGGTTTTACCCAGATGATTTCTCTGCAGCGGGAGCTAACAGTGATTTTCCTGACTTTTATTGCTTTCAGAATGAAGTTTGGGAGGTGAGRGCTTCTAGAGGCTTCACTTTAATGTACTGGAAGCCTGCTTTTTATCACAGTGCAGTGGTTCCTTGAGTGTGTATCAAACACAGACCAGCTGGGCRCTGACATCCCTGTCCCTGTGGCAGGGGCTGGGAAACCACCTGTGGGACCACAGGGGTGTCAATACAGGTGGATGTGCTGGTTTCCTGTGCTGTTTTTAACCCCTAATTGTCATTAGTGGAGGTGTGAAGTAATTTTCTGCCTGGCTGTTAACAGGGAGCTGTGACAATCTGGGTTTATCCCCAGGCAAGAGCAGATGYGCAGCTGAAAGGGCTCAGAGCCACTGAAACCTGRAGGGAGCCTACAAGAAAAAATGGAGAGGAAATATTTATGAGGGGCTGGAGTGACAGGACAAAGGGGAGTCCTTCACACYGGCAGAGTAGGTTCRGGTTAGATATTAGGAAAAAATTCTGCCCTGTGAGGMCCTGGCACAGGTTGCCCRGAGAAGCTGTGGYTGCCCCATCCCTGGAAGTGCCCATGGTTGGATGGGRCTTGGAACAGCCTGGGATAGTGGAAAGTGTCCCTGCCTTTGTCAGGGGAGTTGGAAYGAGATGAATTTGAAGTTTTTTTCCCATCCTAGCCCTTTTTGTGACACACACACAGAGTTCTCTGTTATTAAGAAAATCCAGGCTGGAGGAARGGCTGCTGGCTCTGGCCATGCCCCTTTCCAGCATGGTTCCCACCAACAGGGGCAGGGCTGGCATTTAAACACCAGAAACCAAATCACATGAGCCAATGTGGTGTTTTTCCCATTAATTCAGATTTTGGGTAAAAATAACATGTTTGTTTTCAGTGTGTGAGGAGGGGTCCAAAGGCCAGAAGAGGTGCCCTGGTGCCAGCTGCTCTGTACCTGGCATGTGGCATCCCTCGTTAGCGTGAAACCTCGTCAGCTTTCCTTAACAAAATGTTCTGGCATCCTCCTTTCTCTCCTTGTCACTTCTCCAGAGGGAACGTGGCTTGTTCTGCTGGCAGCACGAGCCCTGWTTGCTTGGGGGAGGCAGAGCTAATTATTTCTGTTGGTTTCCTCCAACTTTCTCAGGGTTTTGTTTGAGGGCTCTGCCGGAGCTTTCCCTCTTGCCCCCAAGCCTGGGAGTCAGCTGGAGTGGGAGATGCCCTGGGAGGCTCAGTGGGGATGCTGGACYTGCCCTCGGGATTTATCCTCATTTGCTCTTGGCTAATTGTCCTCAGGCATGGCTGAAACCTGGAGTGTTCACGCTTGGTGTGCATGAAATCCTCCTGTCCTTGCCAGGGAAATGTTTAGGGAAGGAACAGGGCTAATGGCTGTTTAAAATAAACATTAAAAACCCCAAAACAAACAGAAGCTGAACAAAACCTAACCAAACAAAAAAACCAAAACAAAAAGCTCACCAACCACAGGAAAAAGAAAACTAAAATTGCTCCCCAAACCCAAGGAAACCTGGAGTTAAACTTTAAGAGGCGAGGGTTGAGAATGAGCAGAGCAATATGAAAAGGAAAAGCAGAAGCTGGTGGAAATGAGATATGATGAAGGTGTCCAGAACTGACTTGAAGAAGTAATTAATGCTCCTAAAAAAAGTCGCATGGGTAAGCAAAGTAGTGGAGTGGAGGATCCGTTTATAGCTCTCAGTGGGAGCAGCCAAACTCCTCTTATCAATGTGCTAATTAATTTGCTGARGCTCTTGCTGGCAGTTGCCTTCTTCCTTCTGGAGAGCTTGCTAAGGGCTGAGTGCCCCTTGGGCTGGGCTGGTTTAAATCTGAGGGTGACTTTGGATGCCTTCTATTTACAGGGCATCACCTGAAGGAAATGGGATGTTCCCCAGGGCCCTCCATCCCTTCCCTTGGTGAGGAATGGCAGGCTTATTTTCACTAGGATTGCTGTTGTCCCCTCAGCTACTGTTAATTAWTTTCCCCCTATATTTAATTTATTTTTGCTTCTGGTGGAAATGTGGTGCTCCCCAGCCTTTATCCCATCCTCTCTTCTCACCTCCCTCTTTGTTCTGGAGGTATCATCTCCAAATGATGCACTGGGAAGGGGTTAAGATGATGATGTGCTTAGTTTTCTTCATGACTGGGGGATTTAAATCCTCCTTTTCCTTGCTTTCTCCTGCATTAGGGATGGAGTTAGGAAGGGAGCAATGGCCTTGGCTGCCTGCTGCTTTCCCTCATCCCCTTTTTCACCTTCATCATGCAAACGCTGGGCRGGGAATTTCTGGGACTGCCAAATCAAAGCCTTTCCTGCCTCAATAAGAGGCTGGACAGAGCTTTTCCAACATGAAAATAAAACATTTCTCCATGGCTTTGGGTGTAGTCCTGGCCACGAGCATCTCCTGCCTGTAGGGCATCCCCTGCTTTGCTTGGCCAAGGAGCCCTGCTCTGTGTGGTGTTCCTGGCACTGCTCCCCTGCCTCTGGCTCCTTGTGCAGCTCCCACCTCAAAGCCAGGCTGCTGTTTCCCCATCCAGCCTCCTGAAATGCTGCTTCTCTGCCTGGCTGTCCTTGAGKGTGGGGCTGGAGGAGGATCTGGATGCTCCAGCCATGGGTGCCCCATAGAAGAAAACCAACCAAATGGAAAGAGCCYGGTGTGGTTTGATCCACGAGTCCCAAATCCTTTTTTCCATCTCATCCAGCTGTGCTGCCCCAGGGAGGGCTGGCTGCTGGGTCAGGGAGCTGCAGGTTCAAGAGGTTCAGTTGGGAAGGATGAGGGAGGCAGGAGGTGCTGCCCTGTTGCTCTAGGACGTGAAATAAAATGATGCAAGCACTGGAACCTTCAAGGTAAAAAGAAGAGAAGTTTAATTTCTGACTTCAACATTTATAGATTTTAAAAAGTGACAGTAGATTGGAGGGTGACAGTGCCACCTCTCCAATGACACTGAGCAAACTAACAGTCTATTAAATTTCTCTTCTTCCAKAAAAGAAYGCAAAACRWWAGTTATTTACAKAAAGTGTGTGAGRARGTTCRTTACAAGGATGTAAACATCAGAAGGCTTAGAAAATCTCAAAAAATCAGGATGACAGAACAGGACTTTTGGTTGATGTGGGAGGGATGGAGGGAATTGTGGGGCAAAACCAGCAAACCCCAGCCTGACAAACCAAGGAAAAACKGGACTTTTGGTTGATTTGGGAGGAATRGAGAGAATCATGGGGCAAATCCACTAACCCCAGCCYRACAAACCAAGGAGAAATGKGACTTTTGGTTGATGGAAGGAATTGTGAGGCAAAACCAACAAACCCCAGCCTGACAAACCAAGATAAATGGGACTCTTGGTTGATGTGTGAGGAATGGAGGGAATCATGGGGTAAAACCAGCAAACCCTAGCCTGACAAACCAAGGAGAAATGGAACTTTTGGTTGATGTGGGAGGAATGGAGGGAATTGTGGGGCGAAACCAGGAAACCTCAGCCAAGAGGAAACGGGACTTTTGGTTGATGTGGGGCAAAACCAGCAAACCCCAGCCCAACAAACCAAAGGGAAATGGGACTTTTGGTTGATGTGGGGGGAATGGGGGGACTCATGGGGCAAAACCAGCAAACCCCTGAGCCTCCCTTTGTCTCATTCCCATTCCAGAGTGATGATCCCCAGCAGCAGCAGCAGCAGCCATGCTGGGATTCGGGACGTGCTCCATGGGCGCCCCGGCGAGGGTGGCTGATCTGGACGCCGCCTCGTCCCGCTGCATCCTGGCCCTGCCCGAGGAGGAGACGTGGCGTCAGCACCGCCTGGGGCTGATGCAGAACACCCATTCCTGCAACCTGCTGGAGCCCCAGAGCCTGGCCCAGGCCCTGGTGTCGCGCGCCGCCTCCTTGGACGCGCTGTGCGAGTCGCGCTGCCGCGATGGCGAGGCAGAGCCGGGGCTGGCCCAGCTGGTGGCCGTGAGCCCCGAGGTGATCAAGCGCCGGCGGGGAGGGCTCATCGAGCAGAGGGACATCATCAAGGCCCACGAGGCACACAAGATGCAGAGCACGCCCCAGGCGCGGAGGAAGGAGTGGGAGTAAGTACCGGAGAGCTCCCCGTGGCGTTCGCGTTCTAGGAAAAAATTCAAGGGGTTTTTCTCCCGGGAAGCTGAAAGGTCTCAGAGAAAAGGAAAACAATTCTTGTGTCATTTGCTTCTGCTGTGCTGTGCTCCTGTGGAATGTGTTTGGGGATTGTTTACCCACAGGTGATTGTTCCATTGGATTCTGGTGTGAGTTGTTTTGACCCTTTGGCCAATTGGGGCCAAGCTGTGTCAGGACTCTGGAAAGAGTCACGTGTCAGGATCTCCAGCTTGTCAGAGTGACCCTGAGAAAAGGTTCAAAAGTCTCTTTTCCCAGCCCGGCACTTGAAGAAGGAGTCAGAGCTCTCAATTTCTTGGTCTCAAGGTTGTTTATTGTTCCTTATCTATAGAAATTTTCTCCTGCCCTGCCGAGGTCCATCCAGCAGGACAATTCCAGGCACTCTGCCTGCCCCCAGGGCAGTGTTATGTCTTTAKACTAAAAACTACATATACAATGTTTACAATTACTTTCCAATACCTATCACCTATGTTAGACAGTACACTTCTATTCTAAACCAATCTAAAAGTGTCAACATCACAGCAGAAGATGGAGGCCAAGAAGAAGAAGGAGAAAGGTTGGACATGCCCAGATCCCTCCATCTTGCCTCCTGAACCCCCATACCAAAACCCTAAAATCTACTTTTCCACCCTGTGATAACTTCACTAATATTCTACTTAAGCTGTTGTGGCTTGCTGATCTTCATCTAAGGTTGGTAATTTGCTCCAGAGGTCATAATCAAACCCACAGGCATCTTGGGCTCTGTGCCAGGGTCTCTGAGACCCCTGGCAGGGGTCTTGGCTGCTCAGGACAGCCAGAGGGATGTCCTGGGTCCTGAGAGTCACAAGTTTTCATTATTATCTTTTTAGCATTCAGTAAGTGTCCTTTCTGTATTCTTTAGTGTAGTTTAGTAGAGGATTCTCTATTATAATTCTTATAATATTATATTATTCTCTAATATAATATAGTATCATAAAATGATAAATTAACCTTCTAAAAACATAAAGTCAGATGCATCATTCCTGCCTTTGTCAGGGCATCCCYACAAATGCAATAGCCCCAGCCCAGGTGGGCAGCTGGGGGGACTGGGAGCCTTCCCTGTCCTGTGTGGGGCTGCTGGGAGGGACTGGGGGTGTCCTCTTGGCTCCCTGTGGGGCCAGCTGGGCTCCATCTCCTGGCTCTGAGCTGGAGCGTGGCATCCCATGGGAATGGTGTGTCCCCAGATTGTGGGGTGGCAGGAGAAAGTTGGAAGCTCTCTGTTTTGRAAGTCCTCCAGGCAGTTTCCCTTGGTTGTATCTGGGTAGTTAGATAACATTTGGGGCTGTTGCCTTTCTGCTTTTGCTGTGGCTTGACCCAGCTGTGAGGGCTTCATCTGTAGATATGATGGTTGGGGACATTTTTTGTGGGATTTGGAAGCACTGAGCTGAGGGTTGGACTTGATCTTAGAGGCTTTTTCCATGATTTGTATTCAATTCTAAAGGGTGCCCAAATCTTCCTGAATCAGAGCAAGCAGGGACATTAACAAACTTGAGAAAACAAGAGCTAGAACCCACAGGTTATTTTATTATTTTCCTTTAATTAGCTAATTGAATTATTGTATTATTTTCCCTTAATCAACTTATTCTCATGGTTTGCCTTGGTGCTGTGAGAAAAGCCCAGCTCCAAGTCCTGGATTAGSCTCTCTCACCCCACGCTCACTGTGTGGCAAGGCAGCAGCCACGTGCTTTAGCCCCACATTGAAATAACATGATATTAATAAAAAAATATTATTATTTGTATTATTAATAAAATAAATATAAAATTATAATTAAAATTATAATCACTATTAAAATAATAGTGATATTAATAATATATAAATAAAATTAATAATAACAATAGCAATAATAAAAATAAAAATAAAAATAAATTTAAAAAATAAAGGCTTCTCCTCCCCATGCCTGCCCAGCAATCAGCAAGACAGCCTGGGATAAGCTGTTGCAGCACATCCTCCTCCACTATCACTGGTCTGGAGCAGTTCCCTGCCTCCAGAAGCCGATTTGGGGAATAATGTTTAATAAAACACCCAAAGGAGACAGGAGCCCCCGAATTAATTAGACGTGGCACGTTGCTTTGGCAGGATCTAGGTCAGTGCTCTGCTTGTGTGAGGCTGGTAGGGTTTCCTTGGGATGGTTTCCATGATAAAACCACTTGTGATAAGGCTGAGGCTGCTCCTGCTTTTTTTGGAGAGCAGCCCATGGCTGGGGCTGGGCTCTCCCTGGCCTTGCTCACCCCTTTGTGCCCRGGGAACCTCCTGGCTTTGCAGGGAAATAACAAATTGCCATCTGGGCTCGGCAGGTGCTCGGTGCCTCGTTATCTTTTGCAGCCCCCTGGGGGTGCCAGATGAATAAATCATGGCGGGGCAGGAAGCAGAGGGGTGGCCTCGTTAATTGTCACTTGGCTAATTAGCAGCCTGCAGCTCCACAGCTCTGCTTGGTGGCAGGGACGTGGGGCTGGAGCTCTTCCTGCTCCTGCTGATGGGATGTGCCCACCTTTGGCTGCCCTCAGTTGCTCCATCCAGCAACCCAGTATTAAAAACAAAAGCCCAAAAAGCTCAATATTTCTGTTTTTAACCCAGTGGRAATGCTCAGGCAGCAGTGCCAAGTGCTGCCATCCCAACGTGGTTTAAGAGGATGTTTCCCCAGGCTGGGAGGGTCCTGGCTTTGCATTTCCCAGCTCCTGGGTGATTTGGTTTGTTATTTCATCCCAATTTGTGATGGTTTTCTGGAAGTCTGTGATGCTGAGGAGGACAATGGGCTCTGGCCCTTGGGCTTTGCAGCCCCCATGTGCCACTGAGGAGCAGAGAGCCCCACTCCCTGCCTCTGCCAGGCATCCTCCTGCCATGTTGGTGCTAGGAAAATTCATCCACAAACACCAGAGGTTTAGGTCCAAAAAGGAGACATAAAGTAAAGTCCTTTTACTTTATTCCAATAAAGGGAGAGGCCATGGGGCATTCCCCTGGGAACTCTCAGATTTTTGGAGGACACAGATTCGCTTTTATCCCAATTTCCCAGCTACATTTCCCTTCTCTCATTCCCCTTTGGCTGAGGTACTTGAGAGGTTCAGACTTCCCAGAACAACTGATACCAAAGATTTCCCTCTAATGTACAACCTTCCCTTTTTATTTTTAATTCTTATGGAATTTAGGGTTTTTTCTTCCCCATTGTTTCTTTCATCTCTCAATGTCTAATTTCGTTTATCAGCAAACCTAAAGTTTATTTGTAAAAGCAAATCTCTTTTTCCATTCATCAATCAGTGGAATCCTTCCCATTGTTTCTTTTCCGTCTCAGTGCTGGTTTTATCTCCCAGCAGCTTGTTTGGAAAGACAAATCCACTTTTCCTCTCATTGGTGAGCACCAAGGGGCTTCTTCTGTTCCTTTCCCAGACTTCTGTGCCAACCCACAAAAACCACGTGCCAGAGGGTCCTGCTTTAACACCAGGCTCAAACATCAGGAGGAGAGGGACTTWTGGTGGAGCAGGACGATGGAGAATGGGTTTGTACTGGAAGTGAGTGGGTTTAAGGTTAAGARTTCTTGACTGTGAGGGTGGGCAGGCCCTGGCACAGGGTGCCCAGAGAAGCTGTGGCTGCYCCKGGATCCCTGGSAGTGTCCARKGCCAGGCTGGATGGGGCTTGGAGCARCCTGGTCAGGTGGAAGATGTGTGGCAGGGAGGCTGAAACAAGATGAYCTTGAAGGTCCCTTCCAATCCCAGCCATTCTATCTTTCTGGGACAAACCATCAGTGTTCTCCCCAAAAGCTTTGCCAAAGCCCAGTCACAGGTGTGCAGAACCAGCAACCCCAGCGCCAGAGATGTTTTCTGGCAATAGATGGATGCCTTGTGGGTGAGGAAAAAAGCAAATTGATTTCCTTATGAGTAATTTTATTAGTAACAATGCAATTTCCCTGTGATTTCCTTTTCCAAAGGGCCCATCTCACCTGCCTTGGATCACCCTGGGGGCTTTCACTGGGGCACTCTGGCTCTGCTTAGCAGTGAGGGGGGTATGGGAGCTATTCTCCCACAGCTCCAGAATGGTGGAGGGCATCAAATGGGACATGGGAAACATGGAAAATGTCTGAGCAGCTGCAGGCTGTGGCTGGGTGGTCTGCAGGGCGCTGGGCACAGCCAGAGGTGCTGCATGAGCCCTCTGCTGCCCTGTCCTTGCAGATGTGGCACAGCTGGTGTGCAGCCAGGTGTGGTTTAGCTGCTCTGAGGGTAGTGAAGGAAGGCTCTTTCTTTGTGCTCACCAGTGTTGGCAGGTCTGACCCTCACTAAACCTCCACCTCTGCTTTTTGCCAGTGAAACAATTCCACGAGTAAAATAAGAATAGGAAGGGTAAAATGCTGTTTTCCCTTGGTTTTTTTTTTCTGTTTTGTTTCTGAGAGTAAACCAAGGCAGAGAACAGAAAACACCAAGTGCCTGTGGGGCAGTGGCTCTGGGGGAGGATTAACTTTATGGTGAAAAATGAATGTACCAGCCCACCTTGCTCGTGTCTGAGAGACTTCAGCACAGAGCAGACACTAAACCCCATTTTCCCAGAGTGCCAGCCTGCTGCCCTGCCCTCCATCCCTGTGCTCACACCTTGGGGTCAGGGATGGAGGCACCTGGAGAGATCTGCAGTGCCCCAAGGTGGAATCAGGGCTGTGTTTGCTCTGGATGCCTGGCAGCATCCTTTGGATAGTGTTGGGCTTAGAGACAGCTCAGAAGAAAAGCTCCTTGTCAAAACAAGCAAACAGGGACCCTCCTGTGGCTTCTCCAGGAGGAGCAGCTTCTTCCTCAGCTGATGGTGAGGACAGGCAGAGCCACACAGGGAGCACATCCCAGAAAGGCTTCAGGCTGAATTTGAAGCACACAGGACCCAGCCCTGCTTTGCATGGCACAAACCCACGTGTGCACGGGGATTTGTTAAGCTTGGCTTGTGCAGTTTGGGGAATGCAAGCTGCGCTCTCGTTTTGGGATGATATTTACAGCCAGGATGCATGGAAAAGGTGCATGGAAAAGCCTGATTGCAGGCAGGTGTTGGGCAGGGAATGGAGGAGGCTGGGGGGAAGCAGCAGACCCGWGGCACAGTGGAGGTGGGATGCTGTAATCCAGCCTTTGAGCTGAATTACAGCATGAGCAATTACAGCATTACACRTGAGCAAAAGGATGGTGCCCAGAGGGATCTGGACAGGAGWGGGCCCACCTGAACCTCATGAAGTTCAACAAGGCCAAGTGCAAGATGCTGCRGGTGGATCAGGGCAATCCCCAGTGTAATACAGAGTGAGGAATCAATGGTTTGAGAACACTCCTTCAGAGGAGGAGATGGATGAAAAGTTGGACATAACCCAGCAATGTGCACTCACAGGCCAGAAAGCCAATAATATCCTGGGCTGCATAAAAAGAAGCGTGACCAGCAGGTGATTTACAGTYAGGATGCATGGAAAAGGTGCATGGAAAAGCCTGATTSCAGGCAGGTGTTGGGCAGGGAATGGAGGAGGCTGGGGGRAAGCAGCAGACCCGTGGCACAGTGAAGGTGGGATGCTGTAATCCAGCCTTTGAGCACCTGAGGTATCAGCAATGAGAAGAGATGGGGAAGACTCTGAGGTGGTCAAAGAATCCAATTTTACTGTGGAGTACAACTGCTTTTATACTTACTCTAGGAAGGCTAGTAATGTTTTACTACAGTGATTGGGTTAAAGATCACATAAACAAACTTATACATTTTAAACATCTCTTGCCTGYRGAAGTCTGATGTAATTTTCTTTTTCCGGTAAACCCRTCTGATTGAATCTTCYTGCAATCTTGATTTAATCCTCAAAGTTCTGTTTGCTCTTGCCAAGGCATCCTGTTATCAARTCYCTTAAGCCAGCCAGGTCCAAAGTCCATCATCTGTCCTGKGTGTCCCAGTATCCCAGCCCTGAGTGATGGGTGGAGGGTCTGAGTGTCCCATGGGGAGCAAAGCACTCTGTCCTCAGCACAGTGGCCCCAAAGGATAATGTACATAGAAGTGATGTCCTGCCTTGCACCATCTCAATTCGTGTCTCTGGCGCTGTGAATTTGTGAGATCTCCTTTTTTCTGGGAGCTGCCAGGAGAAGGAGACCCAGCAAGTGCCTGCTGCAGGGAGCTTTGTGCTGCTCTGTGGGGCTGGGCTGCTCTGCAGCTCTGCCTCCGTGTGGATGGATGGCAGGCAGGAGAGAACAGAACAGGCTGCAGACACACAGGGTGCTGCTCACAGATCTCTCTGGCTTTTTATGGCTTGGCAGCCTCTGTCTGGTTCTGTGCACGCTCTGAATCCCAGATGAAGCTGAGGGGTTATTTTTTCCCTTACATCCTTAATTTTTWAAAAAATATCTTTTTGCTGAATGAGACAAAGGGCCCTTTTGGTGTCTGCTGGGCCCCCAGTTCCATTGCTGTCTCCCAGCATATTCCCCAGCACTGTTGATTCTTTTGCTTCTTTTCTCTGCCAAGGTTGGGATTAAATGCATGAGATGGTATTTCTTGTTCAGACTCAGATATTTGTTAGTTCTTATCCATGTTACAGTCTCACTGTGACTGTGACTTCTACAGTACTTAAAAAAGGTAAAAATGGAGCCCTAGCTCTCTCTCTACAAGGCCTTTCAAGGATAAACTGTCCAATTAAGAAATGACACCTGAATTATTTTTACTTTTAAGCCAATAACCAACCACCTGTGCCCTGCAATGTGGACTTTTTKATCCAATTACACAAAACCACCCAAACCCATGGAGAAGAAGGTGAAGAAGAAGGACCAGCCTCTGCCCTAAAACCTCCAYCTTGCTTTMTATATATTACTATAKTCTAAAACCTTAAACTCTGAGTTTTCCACCATGTGATATTACACACTTCTAYTYAAACTCCACATCYAYAATYYCAGTTCTATCATTCMATTTTGGRAGCCTTCTYCACAGCCTCAGGTCAAATGCAGKGTTCTCYTGGGGGTCAGAGCCTGTCAGCACAGAAAGTCTGAAATTCTCAGTGACCAGGGTTCCAGCACATCTGGGTCTGTCCTTCCCCACCTTGGGCTCCTCTCCAGGTGTCTATTGCCAGCAGGAGCTCTGGGGGCTCTGCAGGCCAAAGCCCTGAGATCTCAGTGGATGCTGGGAATTCCATACCTGGGACATCCTTCCTCTAGRTCCACCCATGCTTCCAAATCTTCTGCAGCCCCCTGCAGAAAAATTAACCTCTCTGAGCCTAACGAGTGTCTCTTTGTTAACGTGGCTCTGCCTCTTTGTGTTTCCCCCTGCATGAGGAGCAGTGCAGGCAGTGAAAAGGACTCTGGGTGTGCTGAACCTGGCACAAATGGGTGCCCTGAAATGTGGCTTGTGTCGTGGCACCTTGCCTTGAGCAGCAGAGAAACATCTCTCCAAAAGGGACCTGCCCTGAACCTCCTGTAAGAGCCCAAATGAGGGAATGGGACTCCAGGCAGCTCTCCAAAATGCAGTTTATTCCATCCAAGGTGTTACAGCAGCCCAGGGCTGTGGGTGACAGAGCTGTGCCCACAGCTGTCAGCTCCAGCTGCAGGCAGCCCTGCAGACCCTTAGTTTAGGTTACATTGCATTCTATACTTTTCTTTTGGTTACATTGCATTCTATACTTTTCTTTTGGTTACACTGAATTCTATACTTTTCTTTGCTGAGCATCTTAATACAGAAGAACCAATCTATACCTTAACTTTTGTCTCTAGCCTATCATAACTACTGTAATTACCATATTCATGTTACTGTTCTCCAGTCACTAAAAGTTAGCACATTGCAGTTTAAGCTAGAAGTTGTAATTCAGTTTTCTTGCAGTGGAAAATTCTGAGATCTTTTTTCTCCTTGCCACATTTGCTGCCTTGTTTGCCTGTGCTATCTTTCTGCTTGGTAAAAACATCTTTTTGTTTGGGGTGGGTTTATCCTTTCTCTAAGTCATAAAACCCCTTCTAACTAACACACTCTTTGCTCCTTGGTTATCCAGCAAGACTGGCTCAGCAATTCTTTTCTTCTGTGATCACAACTTGCTCCCATCTCTATTCCTTCTTCAGGTTCTACATTCAAAAMTCTTTCTGCCAAGCATCCATATCTGTGAGACTTCCTTGTCAAACTTTCATCCTTCCCAACAACCTCCCTGTGCTCTCCCTGCTTCCCTTCAGGGCAGATCAAGGTTTGAATCCTGGGGAGGAGTTTTCTGGAGTTTCTGTGGTTGAGATGATCTCCAAGGTATCAGAAAGTCTCTTTTTTCCCAGCCCCATGAGCGAAGAAGAAGTTGATATTTGTCAGTTCTGCTTCTCAAGGTTGTTTATTTTCTCTGATCTGTTCCATTCTCTCTCTGACCTGCTGAGATCTGTCCAGCAGGTCGGGTTGTGGCACAGTCCCTGACCTTGGGGTGGTGTTGACTTTTTATACTAAGAACTACGTGTGCTTTATTTACAATAATTTCCCAATACCTATCACGTATGTTAGACAGTCTGTCTCTACTCTAAACCAATCCAGAAGTGTCACCATCACAGCAGAAGATGGAGGACAAGAAGAAGGACAGGACATGCCCGGATTCCTCCATCTTGCCTCTTGAACCCCCATTCTAAACCCCCAAAATTCTACTTTTCACCCTGTGACAAATTCACTATCATTCTACTCAAACTCCTGTGGCCTGTAAATCTTCACACAAAGTTGGTAATTGTTTCCATGGGCTAAATTAAAGGCACAGGTGTCTTTGACTCTGTGCCAAGGTCTCTGAGCCCCTGCCAGGGTCAGGAATCACCCAGGGCAGTCGCAGGAATGTTCTGGGTTCTGACAGAGTTTGTTTTTCTGACCTGGCATGAACTCGAGTTCCACTGAATATCCTGGCAACRGCGTGGAAACAGCAGCATCCTTCACCCAGTTTCCTCAAAGCCTGGGTTTCTGGCACACCCTGCAGGAATTCCCTGAGCTAATTCCAGYGCCTGCAGAGCCTCCCAAGGGCTGCAGAGGGGTGGGCACCGAGGAGGGTCCGAGCCAGTGAATGTCATTGTGATATTTTCTGAAAAAGCCCTCGGCCAGGATTTCTTCTCCTGGGAAGCTGGGAAGCTTCARCTTCTCCCTGTTTTGCTGTTCTGGAATGTGGTCTGGAGATTGTTTATCCAAAATGTGAATTGTTTTTAACTAATGACCAATCACCATCAGCTGTGCCAGGCTCTGAAGAGTCAGAGCTTTCATTATCATTCTTGTTAAGGCTTCTGATGCATCCTTTCTCTTTCTTTAGCATAGTTTTAGCATAGCATAACATAACATAACCAGCCTTCTGAGAACTTAGATTCTTATCTCTCACCTTGTCCTGAGGACCCTCACAAACACCACAAGTGCAGGCTCAGAAGTGGTTCCAGGGAGCTCCTCAGGAGCTGAGCATGGAAGAACAAGGTAATTCCCAGGAGATGCCTCCCAGGAGGCATTATTTAATATTTCTACAGAGGGGGGAGACAGGAGTCCCACCAGCAGAACAAAATCATTAATTTTGGAAAGGAAAAAAACAATTTTAGACCAATATGGACCAATATGGATAAAAGAGAACACAATGATTGCTTTGCTTTTGATGAAGCCACAAGTTGTTGCATGCAAAACAGAATCTCCTAAAAYTATAATACCCTTTTTAAACCCTTTTCAGTTTCTCCAGTAAATTTCTCATGTTGTTATTTTCATTGTAGTGTTCTGTTTTATTATTCCATYAAGTTAATTAGGAGCATTTTTCTGTTAAGATTGATTTCTGTTAAAGGCTGATTGTTCTTGAGTTTATTCAGAAATAATGCAGGCTCAGAAGTGGTTCCAGGGAGCTCCTCGGGTGGTTCCCAGGAGATGCCTCCTCTCAGGAGCTGCTGCCTTGTGTTTTGCCACTGCAACCTGGCAGACCCTGCTTCCCTCACTGGAATCTCAGCTGCAGCCTTTGGAGAAGCTTTGGTAGCACCTCAGACTGTGGTCTGTGCTTTCCAGGAACCAGCCTTTGGAAGGAGCTTCCCCCTTGGCCTGGCCGTGGCTCAGAAACACGGAATTGCTGTGGGGCAGGGAAGTGGCCAAGAGCCTCGGGCAGGGTCACCTAGAGCAGGCTCCAGTGTCCTCCAAGGTTCTCCCAGCAGAACATCCAGGTGGGTTTTGAGTGTCTCCAAACATGGAGAGCCCACAGCTGTGAC
>JACDOX010000108.1:2065244-2082294 GCA_014549065.1 Cardinalis cardinalis
GATTGCTCATAAGGGTCCAACCAGGTCCTAGACGTGGATGTAGGATTTAGGATTGCTCATAAGGGTCCAACCAGGTCCTTTTGACAAGGTGCTGCTGCCCCTTGGGGTCCTGCTGGGTGTGGCTGAGCTGGGATATCTGCATAGGGAGTTTCCACCCTGCTCAGAGCCAGGTGCCATCAGAGCTGTGAATGCTCAGCCAAGTTCTCTGCAGCTCCCAGTGCCACCTGGGCTCATCCTGCTGCCCATAGRGTGCTTGGCAAGGGCACAGGGTGGGCTGATCCAGGTCAGATCCCCAGGACTTGCAAGGGATGCTCCATCCTCCTCAGGCTGTGCAGGTGYTGCATCCCATGGGGGTGTTTAGGACAAGGGCTGCCCGTGCCTTGTGACACCACCCCTTTCTGAGCCCCATCTCCTGCTGATGGGTGGTGGAAAAGAGAAGGAGAAAGTGACATGCCAGCCCTGGAATGCCAGGGAGAGTCTTTCTGACCCTGCCAAGGACCATGCCAAACCTTCTTCCAGGCAAACCCAGCCTGGCTGTCCTGCTCCAAACCTTGTGTGCACCTTCTGGGCTCCTTGCACAAGTAGCCTCTCTCCCATGGGAGTTTTCATCCCAACAAAGGTGTCCTGTGAGCTTGGCGAGGAGGTGATGAGGCCCAGCAGGTCTGCAGGGAGGAAGGTCTTGGGGGGCTCTCACTCCTCTCATTGCCTCACACCAAGGTGGGCTTCACGTGGCTGTTCCTGTGGGGAAAGCAGCCCCAGTGGCTGAGCAGGTGAAACCAAGGGTGGGCTGGGGGGTTGGGGKTGTCACCCAGCTCTTCTGTGCTCCTTAACTCCCCTGCACTCCCTTCGAGTACATGATCCTGGCCACCATCATTGCCAACTGCATCGTGCTGGCGCTGGAGCAGCACCTCCCCGAGGATGACAAGACGCCCATGTCACGGAGATTAGTGAGTACCCYGTGTCCCTCCCTCCCTGCTGGGCTGGGGGCTGGCCCAAGGGCACCCACCCAACCCTACCAGGCAATTTCTTCTGATCGTGGGGTGGCCAGACAGGAGGTTTCCTCTGGGACTAGCTCCTCCAGCCTGCCTGGGGATGCTGTARCATATTCCTTCTCCATGGAAAGGGGTCAGGAAGGTTTAAGCCYCTTAAAAATGGGTAGGGGAGGAGTGGGCAACCTGAGCATGTCATAACCACCCTCTGTTTATTCCTGAGGTTGCTGCTGGCTGAGAAGGGGCTGGGAAAGCTCCCAGAGGAGATGATGGGTCTGGGGGAGGTGGGATGGGACACGAGTTGGGTCAGTGTGAAATGCCTGCTGCTGTGTTKGCTCRGTCTGCCCCTCTCACTGGGTCCCTRATTTCMCYCTGGCAGGAGAAGACAGAGCCCTACTTCATTGGGATTTTCTGCTTCGAGGCTGGGATTAAGATCGTGGCCCTGGGGTTCGTGTTCCACAAGGGCTCGTACCTGCGCAACGGCTGGAACGTCATGGACTTCATTGTGGTCCTCAGCGGGTGAGTGCTGCTGGGCAGCCCTGCTGGGCTGGCCTGGGCCTGCGGGCTCGTCCTGGCGAGGACACGAGCTCCAGGACGTGCGGAGAGCCCCTGGTTTGCTGTTGTCAGCGGTGTTTTGCTGTCCTGATGAGGGAGCGGAGGGTGTGCTGGAGGTGCTGTGTTGGCTGTGCTGGGGACACTGATGGTGGGACAAGCTGCAGGGCTGGCTCTGAGGCCACCATGTGTGACGGTGTTCACAGGGGTTCTTGGATTGGGGAAGAGATGAGAATGTTGACTCCATRTTTCAGAAGGCTTGATTTATTATTTTATCATATATATATTATTTTATCATATATATATTTTATATATATGATATATATATAATCATATATWTATCATATATATAAAACTATACTAAAAGAATAGAAGRAAAGGATTTAATCAGAAGGCTGGCTAAGAATAGAAAAGAAAGAATGATAACAAAGGTTTGTGGCTTGGGCTCTGTGTCCGAGCCAGCTGACTGTGATTGGCCATTAATTACAAACATCCAGCATGGGCCAATCACAGATGCACCTGTTGCATTCCACAGCAGCAGATAATCATTGTTTACATTTTGTTCCTGAGGCCTCTCAGCTTCTCAGGAGGAAAAACCCTAAAGAAAGGATTTTTCATAAAAGTTGCCAGCAACAACCATGTCCAGCTTTCCTCACTCGGTGGCCTGTCACCCACCTGAATACAAGGCAAGGTGGTGGCATGACCTGATAAGCAGCTGGATGTGATCTGGAGAGATTCTGGTCAAACCCTCCATGGGGAGGGGGGAAATCTCATCTCCTCTTGCCTTCCCAAGCACTTTCCAGGCCTGCCCTGGTGCTGGAGGTTTGGGGATGAGGTCTGGGTAGGGTCACGCTCCCCGGTGATGCTGCTCACCTGGKGGTGGTAACACACACGTGTGCTGCTCGTGTCACTGGTGGTGCCACCTGCCAGGGACATGGCCCAGATCTGAGCCCTGCTTGCCGTGTGCTGGGCTGTCCTGGTGACACAGAAACAGGCAGGGACATTTGGGCTTGTGTTAGCCAGCACTGGAAGTCAGCTTGAGCAGAAACCCAGCAGGGCGACCCCTGGGCCCCTCTCTGTGTGCAGGGCAGGTGGTGCCTGGATTGTGGGTGTTTCTTTTTGCCTGCTGATGGGAACATCACGCTCAGAGGAGCTGGTTTGATGTGTACAAACATCTGTTTGTACAAACAGGTGGAGCCTGGGGGTCTGAGTGCTCTGTGAGCTTTGYTGGGCACAGAGCAGCTGCAGGGCTGGCTGGGAAACTGAGGCACGGYGACCAGGGGGTCTCTACAGAGCTTCCTGCTGCACAGTCCTGACTCTTGGTGGCACCGTGTGGGATGTGACACCTGGTTGGGTGCTTGGAGGAGGAGGGGAAATGCAGAGCCTGCTTCTGCTGGGGTGTGGTGGTGGGAGCTGCTTGTCCCTGGCGGTGGGATGTGTACCACAGGAGGCTTGGGGAGAGCATGGCTGGGGACATTCTGACTCCCTTGGTCCAGTGGGGACCTGGATGGCCTTGCTGGGGAGTGGGACCACGTCAGCTGAGGCTGGAGGGTGTGCTGGTGGGTGTCTGACGGGCAGCAAGCAGGCGGCCTGTGGGAGGTGCAGCCCTYGCATGGGAGGGAGGCTGCTGCTCTGCCACATCTGCAGAGTGACTCATGGACAGGGTTCTGTGGCTTCCGGGCTGGGCAAAGGGGCTCACATCCCTGGGGACAGGTGCTCACACCTCTGGGGACAGCACGGGACACACTTTGGTAGCAACAAGAGGGGCTTTTGGCTGAGTGTGCAGGAAGCAGCTGGGGGGCTGGGAAATGCCCATCACCTGCATCCTGACATGGGCATCCCTTGGGGCAGCCCTGGGCTGGGAGGAGGCTTCAGCAGGGCCCTGTTCCTGCCCTCCCCACGGCTCTGGGCTGGCTGCTGTGCCCGAGCAGGTGCTGAGTCAGCGCTCAGCAGTCGCTCACTGGCAGAGCCTCGCCAGCTCCTCTCACTGCCCGGCTGAGCCAGGCCCCGTGCCAGGGAATCAACTGCCCGTGAAGGGCTGCCAGCTCCGTGCTGCCCACCCCAGCACTGCCAGTCACAGGGTGCAGCTCTCCAGTGTCTGCTTCCCCACCATTATTCCCCCTCTGGATCCTGGTGGTGGCTCAGCAGAGTGGAACCCAAGGAATGCCCCTTCACCTGCTGGCTTTGCCCCACCSACCTGTTGGGGCAAATTCTATCATCTGGGGGAGGGTGGAGGAGGCAACCCATGGATTTGCACCCTGGGGTCACTGGGATCAGCTGCAGCAGGTCAGGGGCTCCTTCTCCCTGTCCATCTCCTGCCTCTGTCCKGCGGCGCTGCCGAATCCGCTGCTCCTCAGCGCTGTGCCTCCCATGCAGGAAACTCTCAGCCTGTTTAATCCGCTGAATTATTGGCAAATTCCTGCAGCAAATAATCCTTGGCTGGCAAATGCCTTGCAAACAGCTTGTGGGAGAAGGTTTGCACTTGGCGGCTCGCTCTGTGTCGGTTGCGTAAGGCGGGCGGGCGGCGCAGCCTYGGGAGCGCCGCTGCGGCTCAAACCTGGTGAATGTAAAAGTGTCTGGATGGAGAATGGGGRGACTCGGTGGTCGTGGGGATCTTGTTGTGGCTTACTGAAAKGTTGTGGCTGTGGTGGAGGGGATGKTRTGATYGGAAGTGCAGGGTGGTGATTATGGGTTTGGATGCTGGTGCATCCCATGATGAGCCAGAGAAAATATTCACATGAGCAGGACCCATCCCAGGATCTGACCCAGAGGGAGCCAGTGGCACACTCACTGGCCCTCATCCCTCCAGCTGTGACACAGGGTGTTACTGCTCCTTTCTGGACTTATTTTTTGCCATGTGTCTAATGGGAGAGGTCTCTGGTGCAGGTGGAATTATTTTTTTCTGTGTGTCTGGTGGGAGAGGTCCTCGGTGCTGGTGGAATAATTTTTTGCCCTGTGTCTGATGGGAGAAGTCCTTGATGCAGGTAGAATAATTTTTTTATTGTGTGTCTGATGGGAGAGGTCCTTAGTGCAGGTAGAATCATTCCTGGCCATGTATCTGATGGGAGAGGTCCTTGGTGCAGGTGGAATCATTTTTTGCTATGTATCTGATGGAGGTCTTCAGTGCAGGTGGAATAATATTTTGCCTGATGGGAGAGGTCCTTATTGCAGGTGGAATCTGATGGGAGAGGTCCTTATTGCAGGTGGAATTATTTTTTTGCTGTGTATCTGATGGAGAGGTCCTTGGTGCAGGTGGAATCATTTTTTGCTGTGTATCTGATGGGAGAGAGAGGTCCTTAGTGAAGGTGGAATAATATTTTGCCATGTATCTGTTGGGAGAGGTCCTTGGTGCAGGTGGAATCATTTTTTGCCATGTGTCTGGTGGGAGAGGTCCTTGGTGCAGGTGGCATCATGGTCACAGACACCATGCTGGGATTTCTGTGGGCAGTGGGATTTTCTTCACCCTCTCCCTGCTGAAATAAGCCCAATGAGGGATTTCTCCCATGAGTGGCCTCCTGGGACCTTGTGCAGGAATGGATGGCACTGACTAGAGTTCAACTGGTGTTTGCCTCTTCTGTCAATAAATCAAATTTTTTTTCCATCTCAGTGGAAATCAACACCCACCTAAAACTCCCTGATGCTAAAGCTTCCACTGGGGAACTAATAGTCACATTTGTAAACCCGTTCTCTTTGTAACCTGTGGTTTCCAAATCATCATTGCTGCCTGAAAAAACAGCCTGTTCTCCTCCAGCTAAAAATAATTTCATATGAAAGTGTGCATAAAATATCTTTACTCGTTCTGAGGCAGAACCAGCGAGGGGAACATCTGCATTTCCCCTGGGGTTTGGGGATGCTCACCTTGTCTCTGTGAGAACCAGAGCCAGCGGGTGCTCAGGCTGGATTTGGGACCTGCTTGATGCAGTGTGGCCTGGACCAAAAGGGAAAATGGCTCAGAAATGATCAGAAAGGGCAAGGGAAGGTTGGTGACCTCTTAATTGATGGTTCTGAGAAAGTGAGSCTGGAAGATCTTCAGCCACCAGCAACTGGAGCATGAACTCCCTGGATGCCATTGGGAATAGAGCACAAGGACCCTACAGCTGCTTGCTTTGTCCTGCCCCCTACTAGATGGAACAGGAAGGGTTAAATATCTCTGCAAATATCCAGGTGGGTGTGTGTTTCACACACGCCAGTGCCTGAGCATTATCAAAGCACCATTGGCTTTTTTTTTTTTTTAATAGCAGCAATACAATAACACGTGAGAGGTGAAGGGGTGGGGGAACGCTGCTCACAATGGGTGAAAAAAAATCCAAACGGGAATCAAAAGGCCCTTGTGAAGCTGCTCTGCTCAGGAGCTGGGGAAGCAGCCACTGTAAAAGCCCGATCAAAACCCCAGGGTCACTGAAAGGAAGCTCTGCTGTCAGGGTTTTTGGGAGGGTTTACCAACCCTCTACACCTGGGTGTCTTTTGTGAAGCCCTTGGGCAYGGTGGTTTTCATTAAAGGGTTTTGTGGGGTGGAGCGTGGCCAAGGGAAAGCAGGATGAAGGATTGCTGGCACTGCCTGCTGTGCCCTCAGCAGAGCCAGAGCAGGAAAGCCTGCCTCTCCAAGTCCTGTCCCAAAGCCCAGGCAGCAGCAGCTGTGAGCCTGGCRTCTCTCTCTGAGCTCCCAGGGAAATCCTGTGCATGCTTGTGCATCCCTGATTTCCTGCTGTGGCTGGTGGGAAGCATCTAACCATTCCCAGGAAGGTGTTCCCTGCAGGGTGAGCCCAGGGATGAGGAGGGCAGCTTGGCTTTTCTGCTGGTKTTGGTGCTGCCTGGGTTTTGAGATGACTGTCCTGGGAAGTTCCCTTTTCACAGTTCCCCCTGAGCTCCCCCGTGGGAGAGGCAGGGATGTTTTGCCCTCAGGGATTTAGTGCACCTCCACAAGCCCAGTTCTGTGGGTTTGGATGCTCTTTTCAGTCTTGGAGTTCCCGAGATGGAAGGGGGATCCTTGACCAGGTGCTGGCAGCAGCTGCATCAGGGAACATTGAGGTGCTGCATGCCCTGGTGGTGTGGGGTGCTGGCCCATGGGTGTGGCAGCACACCTGGGCTGGGAACAGGCTCTGCCCACAGCCCCACACCTGYGTTTCCCTGACCCAGGGAGTGCAGGGCACGCCCAGGCAAGGAAACTTGGGGGAATGGAKATGAGGTTTGGAGAACAAGTGTGGAATCAGGGCCCAAGTGCAGCATCCTGATGTGATTGTCCTGCTGGAGCCTGAGCCCCTGCAAGGAGTGCTGTGCTCTAGGGATAAACCAGCAAAGAGACAACCCCAGGTCCAACCCCAGCAATACTTTGATCACACCAGACAAGACCTTTCCCCTCCTCTTTCCTTCTTTTCCTTTCATGAATGTTGGCAGTATCCAACCTGATGCCTGCCCCCTCTCCCAGCTCTTTCAGGACAATTAGTAAAATGTTTGGTCTTTCATTTGGATGAATAATTAATCTCCCAGCTTGGTGAATGATTCATGTGCCATATGCCATGGCCCTGGGACCAGCACCTTGCACAAAAAGGGCAGCACAGCTTYCCTGGCTGGGTCAGGGGACAGGCTGGGGAGGAGGGAAAAGCCTTCCCCTTGCTGTGGATGGGGGATGGAGGCATCATCCCTGTGATGCCTTGTGAAGGCTGACCTAGAACAGAGACTAGACAGAGCTGAAGAATAGAGTAGGGATTTATTAAAAGAGGCTTCCATAGATTCACCTTGGGCAGCACAACCCAAAATGGTCACAAAATGGACAAGAAGTCACAGGTTGTTATACTTTTGTAAGTTTTGGTCTATTAGCAAATTGGAGTTAATGGTTTAATTACAGCTTTAGTCCATGAAGTCCCATTTTTCTTGTTYTTCTCTCTCCAGCCCACGTTGTTTGTGCTCTCGGGGCTGAGATTTGGATCATTTGTCCTTGGTCCCCCAGCAGGAATTGTTTTGTCTCCCTGCTCTGTGCGGAGAGCTCATACGAAGCCCACACTAAAGCAGCCCAGAATCTGAAAACCATAAAAGCCCAAACCTGAGGCACCACCTGGGCAGGCAGAGCTGTGGCTCTGGCTTTGGGGGAGCCAGGCACCCCCTTCTCCCAGCACAGGATCCGTCCCGCGTGCCGCTCACGCGATCCCGGCTCCATCCTCCCCACCCCGCTGGCTCCCTGAAGCTGCAGAGTGAGTCAGTCCCTCCCACGTGGCTGCTGGTCCCCGGGGCACTGCCTCCCCTGCCAGGCACCCCTGAGCTCTCCCAGGGGCTCCTGCTGCACCCCGACACCCAGGCAGAGCTCCTGCTCTGGGGGATGCCCTCATTGTCCTTCTTGGCACTGCCAYGTGCCTTCCTCTGGGAGATGGGGCGGGGGGCATGGCCTGAGGAAAGGGGGTTGTTCCCTCCTCATCCTCGGTGAGAAGGTGGGCTCACACAGGTGGGTGCTCTGGGGTCTCCTCCCCATCCTTTGGCACGAGCCCTGCTGTGATCAGCCATTCTGTGTTTCGCTGTGGGGCCAGCTCTCCTGCCTGCTGTCAGTGGCTTTAGCTTTCCACCAGGTCCTGTGGGTGCAAATTCACTTTTGTCAGCACCCTCTCACCCTGCCAAATCCTCTATCTGCCRAGGGGCAGTGTGGGGATGGAGGAAGGAGGGAGATGTGGGGTTKGGCCAACCCAGAGGGTCCAGGACAGTCATGCCCCAAATCCTGGGGGCTTCTCCAGGAAGGGGTGGCCTTGGGGGATGATCTCACCCCCCCAGATTAAAGGCTGGTAAAGGCAGATTTTGTCCTTCAGCCTCATCACACCGCTCGGGGAGTCACTTGTGCCCGTGCAGAGCTCTCCAAGCTGCTGGGAGGGGCAGGAGCAGGAGCTGTGCAGCAGCTCAATCCACCTGGGTCACAGCCCCGAAACCTAGAAAGAGCAGGAGAAGGTGGTGGAGGCTTTGACACTGCTCTGAACTGTGCCAAGGGCGGGACTTGGCCCTGGTGTCCCTGTCCCTTGGTGTCCCCAAGGCTGTGCTGTGCTGTGCTGTGGCATCATCAGAGTGGGTGACCTGACCCTGCTGGCCCTGCCTCGAGCCAGGTTAASACCCAAGAACTGTGAGGATGTCCTGCTGCACATGATGCTGCCTGCAGAGAGGGCAGGGATGGATTCACCCCACTGATTCACCCCAAACAGGGCAGGAATGGGGTGAGCTCATCAGGTAACTCACTTTCTGTGAGCTGTTTGACCAGTGTATTAATTATGAAGTAGTCTCCCTCCTAGAGTCAGGTGGCAGTGCAAGCCTTCAGGGGCCTTTCCACTTAATTATAAATATTAATTTGCATGCCAGCCAGCRCCCTGCCTGCCCCAGATTTTGGGCTGAGATTAGTCTGTCTCAGCCTATGCCTCTCTCCACCCAGCACAGCCTTTGCTGGGACAGTTTGTGTGAGCTTCAGCAGTGCTCCCCAAGGGGAATGCTTGAGGGGGGCTCAGTTTGGGGTCGGGGGGGTGAATCGAGGGTCAATCTGATAATTTGGGTTTCAGCCTTTGCTGGGAGTCTCTGATGTGAAGCTCTTTGCAGTGTGGCTTGAGCTGTGTGTGCTGTTCCTTGGGGCTGAGAGCTGAGGATGGGATGGGTGGGATGGGATGGGATGGGATGGGATGGGATGGGATGGGATGGGGTGGGATGGGGTGGGATGATATGATGATGGGGATAGGGATGGGATGGTGATGGGGACGGGATGAGGTGGGATGCAATGGGGATGGGATGATGATGGAATGGGATGGGGATGGGATGAGATGGTGATAAGGATGGGATGGGATGCTGATGGGGATAGGGATGGGATGATGATGATGATGATGGGATGGGATGGGATGATGATGGGGATAGGGATGGGATGAGGTGGGATGTGATGGGATGATGATGGAATGGGGATGGGATGGGATGAGATGGAATGATGATGAGATGGGATGGGGTTGGATGGGATGGGATGATGATGGGGATGGGATGGGATGACATGGGATGATGATAGGGATGGGAGCCCAGCAATGCACAGGCACAGGGGTCACGCTGGCTGCTGCAGAGTGGGATAGYGCCCAAATTCAGTGTTGACTTTGCGTGGGCAGCGTCGTCGAGCATCACTTGTTCTTTATTCCTYGCGGTCCCAAAGAGCAGGGAATCCTTTAAAATGAGATGATTCCTGGGGCCTTTTTCCTTCTTTTGACCCTTGGGGGAAGAGATCTAAACGTGCAGGTCTCAGCTGGAGGCGAGGGCGTGTTCTCTGCTCAGACGGGGGCTGAGCCCGGCTCTGCCCAGCCCCACAGCCTGAAGGTGTGGTGGCCCCAGCGGGAGCTCGCCCTCCCCCCCAGAGCCTCCAAATAAATAAAATCAAATCATCATCCTGGTTGCAAACACAAAGCAATGGATTATTATTTTTTTTCCTCTCCTGAAAGAGTGTTTTTGTCTGCTGGTGATTGCTCACTATTCAATTATACTTTGGGGGATTAGCATATATTTCCCATCCTGCCTCCTCTCTCATTTGCATCCTTCCAAAASCTCCTCTCTGCTCTTTTCTCCACCTGAAGTCTCTCTTCCCCCTTTTCTCAGAAGTAAAACTAACCCCTTTGCCTGGGTGACCTATAAAAACGCCTTCACTTTTTTTTTTCCCCCCTTCTTTTTTTCCTCCAGTACATATGATGAAAAGCATGAGATCATTGGGATTTTTATAGCCTAAATCTGGCAGCTTTTTTCAAATAACTTGGATGGTGAGATGTAATTTTAGTTTGGGTCCTTGCCTAAAAATAAAGAATAATTATTAGCACATCAGCCGTGGATACTGTAAGTGATCGAAAAGGGTTTAAATTGTTCTACAGATACCAGAGCTGCTGCCCTGTGGCAGCACAAAGGTCTGTCACAGCCCGAGTCCCATCTCAGGAGCAGTGAGAAACMTTAATTCAGAAAGTTCTGGCTGATAGGGTTTATTAAAAAAAATAATTATTAATAAAAAGCATGGCTAGAGGGTTAATAAACAATTGCCAGGTGAGATATGCTGAAGTCCAAAGCAGCAAAGTGTGTTTGGAGCATTGGATTTATAATCAGCAGTGCTGTCTGTGCCTACCAGCAAAGCCTGGCTATCCAGGAGAGGGGATGTGTGTAACTTCCAGCCACAGAAAGGCTTGGGAAAAGTTATCCAGGAGAGGGGGTGTGTGTAACTTCCAGCCACAGAAAGGCTTGGGAAAAGTTATCCAGGAGAAGGGATGTGTGTAACTTCCAGCCACAGAAAGGCTTGGGAAAAGTTATCCAGGAGARGGGATGTGTGTAACTTCCAGCCACAGAAGGGCTTGGGAAAGGCAGCCAGCAGCCAGGCTGGCGTGCTTGGAAGCTTGGTTTGCTTTTCCCAGCCGCTTTATTGGGTGTGAGGGTGATGTAGGGCTGCTCAGAGGCTCTGGGCTGGCTGGGACCAGAGTGCTCTCTGCCCTGGCTGCCTGCAGGAGGATGTGCAGGCACCTGTGYCACACCGGGGTCAGCTTTTTGTCACCTCCCGGGCGACAGCTCCGAGTGCCACCGTCTCGGTCTGCTGATCTGTTCAGACCTCCCTCCCAAAGCGCTCGTGATGTCCCCTGTCCCCCGGAGAGGACAAGGAGCATGTCACCTTGCCTGTCACAGAGGAGTCCCATTCTTAGCAGCTAATTTAGAGCGCGGGGAAGGAGTGCCCTGGAATCGCCCGAGCCTTGCCTGGAGGCTCAGCCAGGCTCCGGAGCCCTTCACACAAATCTGGGTTAGCCGAGGACTTTGCAGCCGGGCGCTGCTCCTGCCCCCCGGGCTGGAGGGCTCCACCTCTGTTGGTGTCACCAGTATCATGGATGGGACGTGCCTGGGCTTGTCTGGCCCTTGGTGCTGAACCAAACAGCGGCAACTGTGGAGTTTCACCCCAGAGACACTTTGGGCTGGCTGGTGTGTGGTGTTTCACCCACAGACACTTTGGGCTGTCTGTTGTGTGGTGTTTCACCCCACAGACACTTTGGGCTGGCTGAGTGCTGCAGCCAATCACCCAATGCCCTTCTGGAATTCCAGGATTGACAGACAGTGCTGGGAGGGGTCAGGGTGGGGAAAGAAGGGTGATTGACACACCTGGGAGGGAACCTTCAGGGGAGAAACCTGGGGTTCTGGTGTAAACCATGAAATCACACTGCAACACACCTCCATCCGTGTGGCACCACGGCTCTGTGATGAGGGGAGAGAGCTGCCCATCCCAGTGCTGCTCTGCTGTGGGAGATGGGCTGGAGCCTGCATCCTGCCCAGGAGCATCCCCAGCCTCCCAGAGCTCCTCAGCTGCTGAGGAAYGTTTGAAGGAGCTGGGGMTGTTTAGCCTGGAGRAGAGGAGGCTCAGAGGTGACCTTATTGCTCTCTACACCTTCCTGAAGGGAGGCTGTAGCCAGGTGGGCTTGGTCTCTTYCTCCAGGCAGCACTGACAGAACCAGAGGACACAGTCTCAAGCTATGGCAGGGAAGGGATAGGTTGGATATTAGSAAAAAGYTTTTCACAGAAAGAATAATAAAGCACTGGAATGCTCTTCCCAGGGAGGTGGCRGAATCACCATCTCTGGAYGTGGTTAAAAAAAGMCTGGCCATGGCACTTGGTGCTACAGTCTGGTTGAGGTGTTAGGGCATGGGTTAGACTCGATCTTGGAGGTCTCTTCCAGCCTCATTATTCTGTGATTCTGTGATCCTGTGATCCTGTGATTCTGTGGTCCTGTGGTTCTGTGATCCTGTGATCCTGTGATTCTGTGCTTCTGTGGTTCTGTGATCCTGTGGTTCTGTGGTTCTGTCCTGGCTGGAGTCAGCGCTGGGGCTGTTCCTGCCCCTTTGGGAGGCTGGTGCCGCTCCAGAGGCTGAGACACAAGGAGCAAAAGCTGAAGGAAGGTTTCCAGCACGGTGTTGGCACAGTGTGTCCCCTGTGCTGGCAGTTTGGGGAGCGCTGGGGTACCTTGCTCTCACTAGCAGGATGGGTGAAGGGGTGGGAAGTGACGGGGTTTTTTCCCTCCCTCGTGCTGCTGAGTGGCCGTGCTTTATCATATTTATTGATTTTGATCTTACAACCAATTTAACAGCACAGCACTCCCCAGGCTCTGGCTGCTCCTGACTTAATTAAGTCCCTTTCCTGCTCTCCTGTCAGTGCTGTGGGCAGCAGGGGCTGGGCACAGGCTGGGGCACTGAGACTGGGTGTGCAAAGGGAAAGTGCCAGCAAGGGTAAAAGATCCCTGTAAATATCAGGGGTAAGCAGTGTGATACACAATGGGTTGTGGGTGATGCATCCCTCTGCTGCTGGGGCCTTGCAGCGGGGCAGGGAGGAAGAGGAGGCTGGGGAAAGGAGTTGAAACAACCTGGTTTGCAGATGTGAGAGCTGCCAGGGTATCCTAGGAAACCCAGCCGCCTTTCTGGAGGGACAGGTTGGTACCTGCTGTACCTCAGGGAGAGGGTGAGAGAAAGAGTGCTAATTGCTCAGCACGCCAGAGAGCTGCTCTGGCCTGTAATTAGATGAATTAGTGGAACAATGACCCAATTTCCCTCGGTTTTTGGATTGCTGCAAACAACCCTAGGTTGCTGCCTCCCTCTGTCCCGTTCTCCTCCCCGTCCCCTCCTCTCCCACTCCCTGCTGCTCTACTGCAACTTCTCTGCTCCTCTCCCAGCCCCTGGGGACCAAACCTGGATGGGAGAGGATTCTGCCAGCATCCCTGAGGTGCAGCATCCCTCAGCATCCCAGAGCAGGTGCAGGAGCCCTGAGTGTTTCCACTGCTGCACCCAGTGYGCACCAGCTTCCCTCCTTGCCCCAGTTTGTTTTCCAGAGACGGGCTTAGGAAAAAAAAAAAAAATCTTTGTATTTTAAAAGAAAACCTCTGGAGTCCTTCYTGTGCCTGCTGGTTGCCTTCCAAGGTCATCAAACTTTCATTACTATAGATTTTGGAATGTGTGCGAGGTTCTGGGCTCCTTCTCAGCAATCCCAGAGGTGGGACTCTGAGGAAGCTCCATGTGTGGAAAAAGCCAGGGCAGCTGATGGCTGGAGGAGCTGCCACAGGAGCACAGAGGGGAGGGAGTCACAGCCCTGAGGTGCTGCTCCTGGCCCACGTGCCACCTTCCTGGGAGGAATCCTGCAYGATCCTTGAGACTCTAGATGGGATCCGTGGGTGATGTGAGGCTGTCCCCAACCATCCTGGGGTTTGGGGGGCACTGATAGGGAGCTACTGGGGCTGAGGGGTCCCTGTGTGGCTTTGTCTGGTCATAGCTGCCCATGAATTTGGGGTTGAGCATCAAATTCCTTTGGGAGGAATTGAATCTCCGTCCCTGCCCAGGGACATGGCTTGAGAATCTTCATGGCTTCCCCAGCTGGTTCAGGAAAAAATTTCCTTGGAGAAAAGTGGGAAAAACGTGTTTATCTAACAGGCAAAAGCACAAAAAATGAACAACGTTACACAATAAAACCTCTTGCTGCTCCCAAGAGATGACAAACTCAGCAAGTCCCCTCAGTGGGCTGTAGCCTGGCTAGCTCAGCCAGGAGAGCGCGGCACTCTCAGTCTCAGGCTCGTGCCTTCCCCCAGCCTGCTTTGACAACATGGCACTGGAGTGGCCGAGGGCTTTCCCTGGGCTAACTGTGCTCTGTCCCTGTGTGCCCACAGCATCCTCGCCACGGCYGGGACACACTTCAACACCCACGTGGACCTGCGGACGCTGCGGGCCGTGCGCGTGCTCCGGCCGCTGAAGCTCGTCTCGGGCATTCCCAGTAAGTTGGATCCTCCTGATGTTTCTCCCTGGGGGTCTGCATCCGTCCCTGATGTCCCTGGGGGGAGAGGGGTCCTTGTGCCACCTTGTCCCGATGCCTTGTGAAGGCTGAGCTAGAACAGAGGCTGGTCAGAGCTAAAGAATAAAATAGGGATTTTTTAGGAGGCCTAAATGGATCCACCTTGGGCAGCACAAGAGCCCAGCCAGGGCTGCACCCAAGATGAACCAAAATAGTCACAAAATGCACAACAGGCCATGGAGTCTCTCACTTTGATCAGTTCCGCTCCATTTGCACATTGGAGTTAACTGTCCAATTCCAGCTTTAGCCCATGCAGTCCCATCCTGCTTGTTTTTCTCTCTTCAGCCCACGTTGTTTGTGCTCTTGGGCCTGAGATTTGGATCATTTGTCCTTGGTCCCCAGCTAGAGCAGGAATTGTTTTGTCTGCCTGCTCTGTGCACAGAGCTCAGCATGCCCTCATATGAAGCCCAGACTCACACACTAAAGCAGCACAGAATCTGRAAAATATAAAAGCTCAAACCTGAGGCATCAATCCCACCTTTCCATCTGGTGGGAGCTCAAAGGTGGCAGCACTTGGTGTCCCTGGGTGGCACTGTCCCCTGCAGAGCCTGCTGGCAGCTCCTCTTCCCTGGCCAGAAGGCAGTGGGTGGATCCTTTCAGGACTGGGGTTCGTTCAGGGGAGACTTTTTGTTGGTTTTTCTTTTTTTTCCTTTTTGTTGCAAGATTTCTTCTGTTGGCACCGGGATAAATAAAGAAACTAGGCTGCTGCTGGCACCAGTGCTCCTGTCCCTYCTGCCCTGGGCACTGRCAGGGCTGGATCCATGCCCTGGGGGCAACAAGGGGGACAGAGAYGCACAAGCCATGTCCCACCAAGTCCATGTGGGGCAAGGACAGCCTGGACATTGGAGCGGGGGCCAGAAACAGCCTCTGCTGGAGGCTGCTCTGTAGCTTGGCTTTCCTTCCCCTGCTTTCYTCCAGGATCCTCCTGCCCAGAGGGCTGCTCCAGGCTGTGCTGGCCTCTTGCATCTCTCTGTTGGCTGTCCATCCTCTCTGCTCCCCATCTTCCTCCTGCCAGATTGGGGATGGATGAGTCCCTAGAAGGGGGTTTGCACTGCTGCTCTGAGCTGTGCCCTTTCTCTCATCTCCTCTTCTCTCCCAGGCTTGCAGATTGTCCTGAAATCCATCATGAAGGCCATGGTGCCTCTCCTGCAGATCGGCCTGCTGCTCTTTTTTGCCATCCTCATGTTTGCCATCATCGGCCTGGAGTTCTACAGYGGGAAGCTGCACCGAGCCTGCTACACAAACAATTCAGGTGGGGACAAGGGCTGGGCACCCGTTGTGTTTGTGGGGTGCCCTCGTGGCAGGAGGGAATGATGGATCTGACTCCATGTCCTCAGAAGGCTAATTTATATTAAGATACTATTATATTTATTTATTTAAGATACTATATTATATTAAAGATACTATATTATAGTTTTATATTATATTATAATATTTAAGTATTATAGGATCTGACTCCATGTTTTCAGAAGGCTAATTTAAATTAAGATATTATTATATTTATTTATTTAAGATACTATATTATATAAAGATACTATATTATATTATAATATTTAAGTATATTATAATATTTAAGATACTATATTGTATTAAAGAATACTAAGCTAAACTATACTAAAGAATACAGAAAGGATAGTTACAGAAGGCTAAAAAAGATAATAATGAAAATTCCTGACTCCTTCCAGAGTGTTGACACAGCTTGGCCCTGATTGGCCAATAAGTCAAAACAATTCACATGAAACCAATGAAACAATCATCTGTTGGATAAACAATCTCCAACTACATTCCAAAGCAGCAAAACACAGGAGAAGCAAATGAGATAATTATTGTTTTCCTTTTTCTCTGAGGCTTCTCAACTTCCCAGGCAAAAAATCCTGGAAATGAACGGATTTTCCAGAAAATATGAATGTGACAGGCACCCTCTCCACATCCCACAAGTAGGAAAAGATCTGTGATGGGCTGTCCCTCACCTCTGCCTCCTTTGGCTCTCTGCTGTGTGCTGCAGGTGAACTAGAGGAGCTGGACCCTCCCCATCCCTGCGGGGTGCAGGGTTGCCCCCCGGGCTATGAGTGCCGGGAGTGGATCGGTCCCAACGAYGGGATCACGCAGTTCGACAACATCCTCTTTGCTGTGCTGACYGTCTTCCAGTGCATCACCATGGAAGGGTGGACCACAGTCCTGTACAACGTGAGTACTGCTGCTCTGGCTGGGCAGCTGGAGGCTCTTTCTGTGAGCTGGAGGCTCTTTCTGTGAGCTGGAAGCTCAGAGGATCCAGAGTTTCCTGATGGAAATGGAGTTAATATTTCCAGAATCTGGGTGTGTTCTTTGCCTCCAGGCAAAAGGAGCTCTAAGGGCCTGGTCCTTATCTCTGACTCATTTCTGAGAGCAAAACCTTATGGGCATATCCTGCAGTGATCCTCCTTCTTGAAGGCTGAGCTGGAGGCTGTTTCTGTGTGCTGGAAGCTCAGAAGATCCAGAGTTTCCTGATGGAAATGGGATTAATCTTTCCAGAGTTTGGATGTGTTCCATGTGTGTTCCATGCCTCCAGGCAAAGGGAGCTCTAAGRGCCTGGTCCTCATCTCTGACATGGAAATGGAGTCAATCTTTGCAAAGTTTGGGTGTGTTCCATGTGTGTTCCATGCCTTCATGCAAAGGGAGCTCTAAGGACCTGGTCC
>JACDOX010000108.1:2089429-2127329 GCA_014549065.1 Cardinalis cardinalis
TTCCCCCCATAGCAGGGGCTGCTCCTCAGGTTTCCCTCTGTGGAGAAGCTTTGAGGTGATGGTGAAGGAAAGGAGTCAGTTCTGATGGAGGGTTTGGATCCAGAGCTTTATTCTGGCCCACAGGCCTCTGAATGCAGCACCAGCTCCAACAGAACTCCCTGAGCCCGTGGTTGCTGCTCCTTTAACCCCTGGGAGAAGGGCAGGGAAGGGGTAGGGAGCCACCAAGCAGGGACAGGAGGGGAGGGACAAAGGGACAAAGGACACCTGGCTGGCCCAATGCCCCCCAGGGGTAGAGGGCATCCTTTGAATCTGCCAATCACTCAATGCCTTCTGGAATGCCAGGACTGACAGACAGTGCTGGGAGGGGAAAGGAGAGGTGACTGGCACACCTGGGAGGGAATTACCAGRGGAGGGACCYGAGGTTCTGGGMTAAACCCTGAAAYCACAACAGGACAGAGCCCTTTCCTCGTCCCTCCTCCAAAACGCTGCTTTAAGCATGGTTGGAGCAGATTCAGAAAGGAGGGTGCAGGTTCCACCCCAAAGGTTCAAGCTCACAAAATGAGCTGTTTTGCCCCAAATGGCTGCAGTTGGTGCCTGTGCTGCCAGGCACGTGTGTGGCAGCCAGCCTGCTCTCCCCTCTCCTCCTCCCTTGGGAAAAACAGAGCACTTTCTTTCTCCACACTCAGCAAAGCCAGACCCTCACCAGCTTGCCAAATGTTCCTGCCTTATTTTTTTTTCCCTTTCTTCCCCTTTTTCCCTCTGTGTGTGTGTGTGTATGCAATGAAATGACACAGCAAGAAACAAACTGTGTCTGCTGGATCCCATCTTCCAGGCACGTTCCATCGAAAGCTGCCTGCCCACAGCCTCCTCCCTGCCTGCACTGGGGGAGCTCAGGGGGCTCCTGGGGGTACCAGGGGGGCTCTGGCATCACCCAGCAGCTCCAGGCTCAAGGGGGGCAGGTGGCAGGGGGTCTCAGCTTTGCTCATCTTTGCTAAGCCCAGGATTTGTAATTCCTTTAGCAGGCTTGGTGCTGGTGTTGGTGAGGTGTTGTATTTGCAGGGTGCTCTCGTGGCAGGGAGGAATGATGGATCTGACTCCATGTTCTCAGAAGGCTCATTTATTATTTTATGATCTATGTTATATGAAAGAACACTATACTATACTATACTAAAGAATGCAGAAAGGATGCTTACTGAATGCTAAAAGGATAATAATGAAAAACTCGTGACTCTTTCCAGAGTCCCAACACAGCTTGRCCCTGATTGGCCAATAAGTCAAAACAATTCACATGAAACCAATGAAACAATCACCTGTTGGATAAACRATCTCCARMCACATTCCATAGCAGCACAACACAGGAGAAGCAAATGAGATAATTATTGTTTTCCTTTTTCTCTGAGGCTTCTCAGCTTGCCAGGAGCAAATCCTGGGCGAAGGGATTTTCCAGAAAATATGAATGTGACAGTGAGGTGTTAGAAATCTGGTTCCAGACCTCTTGGTGGGTGTGCTCCTGTGCTCCAGGGCTGGGTTGTGGGGCTCTTGGGGTCTGTGAGTGAGGTTGTGCAGGGGTCTGTTGCCCCAGGGCAGCACAGCTGAAGCTGGGGATGTTCCTCCAGGTAGGAACGTCATAAAACAATGAAAAAATCCTATTGTGGGGCCCAAGCTGCCCCTCTGGGCTTGCAGCATGCCCAAAACAAAGCAGGGATCCAGGCCCCAAGAGAAAACAGCCCCAAAGGTGATCCTGTGGAAGCCAGGCCCTGCTGCAAGTGTCCAGCTGGAGAGGCAGCAGTGCTGSCACTGGAGAGAACTGTGAAACTTTGCAAGTGCTCCATCAGGAAAAGCTCGTCCTGCATTTCCYAAAGGAATATAAAAAGCCTGTCCCAAAGGGCTTGGGTGAGTGATGGGACCTGCTCAGCTGTGCAGGGAGCAAGGCAGGAACCTGGAGTTTCTTCATTAAAGGAGTTGGTGTAATTTAGGCATTAAAATTCCTGTGGCTACCCTGAATTCTGCAAACAACAACCTCCTGATACCTTCAACAAAGGGAAAAAAAAACCTATGGGAAGGCACAGTGGACCAAGATGATGGAATAGGGAGGGATATCAAGGACAAATGATGCTCCAAAGGAATGGGAAAAGAGGCTGCTCAGTCAGGATCACRTCATCTTGGTGCCAAAAAAGCTGGGAAGGTGCAGGAGGGATCTGGACAGGGGGAAAGGGAAAGTTTGGGAGCAAAAGCAGAGGGATCRCAGTGAGGGATGGCTGTGGGAAGAGGCAGAGCAGGAGGCACACACAAGGACTGGGTTTGTGCATCCATGCTGGGGCATCTGGGTGCAATTTCTTGGTGGGTTGGAGGAGAGCAGCACCAAAATTGGTCTCAGTGCCTGTTTCAAATATTTTGAAAACGCCGGGTTTTTAGTAATGCTTCTAGCAACACATTTTTTGCATTCCATTTAGGAAACAGAAAAATGGAACGCACGGTGTCCTTTTCCTGCTCCCCCACTCCCCCCCTCCCTCTGCACACACTCAGAGAGGAGATTGTGCTGAGCTGTGTGTCCTCCCCTGGCATTATTCCTGCCTGTCCCTGGCACCCCAGAGCTTCCCAGGGCCAGTGGAGGGCAGTGCTGGAGGGAGGCAATGGGGCAGGAGGTGCCCACCCTGCTGGGGACCTTGACACTGGGCTGTGGCAGGCTGTGTCCCAGCCCAGGCCAGTCCTGGCCTTGCAGAGGAAATGCTCCCATTTCCTCATTAACCTGATTTGGGAGAGCAAAGCATTTCCATTCAGATCTTGTCCAGTGCCAGGGTCACTGATGGATCCCAGGCAGGGAGTGAGGCATGGCCCTGCATGCAGGAGATTCAATTACTGCCATTAAAGGGAACAAGGAGATCTGTTACTGTRCTGGGGAGAGCAGCAGCGGGTGGCAGGGAGCTGCTTAAGCCAGGGAATCTGCTGAGAGGTATTTTTATAACTCATTTTCTCCCCCTTTTGCTRGGCTGTGGGGCTGTAGCTGCTGGCCTGCGTGTGGTTCTCAGCTGGATGCAGCTGTGGTTGGCAGGGAGGGGCAGGTCAGGGGCTGGGGAGGTGATGCTGGGGGACACCATCAGCCGTGGCAGGGCCACCGTGGGTGTCACCACCAGGCAAGGACCATCAGAAATTGCCAAGCCAAGGATGTGGAGCACAAGTCATGGAGGCTGGGGTGGTTTTGCACTTGCTGTCCTGCTCTGCAAGCACCCAAGAAGTGCTGGGGAAGGCAGGCACAGCTCCCAGGGCAAAGGCCCTTGAGATCCACGGCTTTTCCCATCATGCCCAAACCTCTGTGTGAGTGCAATCCACACCCTGCTGCTCCCTGAAAGCTTTGGGTGCCCACAGGTCCCCAGTTCCCCTCCCCAACGAGGGARCTGCTCCCTGGTGAGCACTGGAGTGGCCATGAAGGCTCCCTGCACAGCCTGAACCTGCTCTCTGTGTATTTTTAGCCAGGAGAGACTGACTCTGAGGGGTTTATTGAGGTTTTCCCCCCTCCCTTCCCCTATAGCAAAGAAATCCTGAAGGTTCCCATGCGCCGCAGCCCGAGGGAGGGGACGTGTGGGCTGTGAGCTTGTGCTGTGCATTCAACTTGAGGATATATTTAGATTTCTTTAGATTTCTGGCCCCCCGAGTGAGACCTGCTTTTGCAGCTTCCCGCGCCTTTTCCTGCCCTTTGGGGAAAAAATAAAAAAAGAAAAACCAAAAAAAAAAATCACCAAACAAACACCACAAGAGGTGCCTAAAGAATAACCTTGTGCATGGGGGTTGAGGAGCAGGAGCTGCAGGGGGCTCTTTTCCTCAGGAGGGTCCTGCTCCCACGCCTTGGTGGTGTCATTTGTAGGCTCAGAGGGCTTTCCTGGCAGCAGCAGGGGACATGGCAAGGTGTGAGCATGGTGGTTTTTGGTCTGGTGGCCACAGAAGGGTTTGGGGGATGATGGGGTGCCTAAGGAGGAGGAGGCATCTCAAAGAGAAGGGAGGAAGCAGCAAAGATTTGGCACCAAGCAGCTCCTGCATTTCCCAAAGGAATATAAAAAGCCTGTCCCAAAGGGCTTGGGTGAGTGATGGGACCTGCTCAGCTGTGCAGGGAGCAAGGCAGGAACCTGGAATTTCTTCATTAAAGGAGTTGGTGTAATTTAGGCATTAAAATTCCCGTGGCTACCCTGAATTCTGCAAACAACAACCTCCTGATACCTTCAACAAAGGGAAAAAAAAACCTATGGGAAGGCACAGTGGACCAAGATGATGAAGTACAGGGGGATATCAAGGACAAATGATGCTCCAAAGGAATGGGAAAAGAGGCTGCTCAGTCAAGACAACATCTTGGTGCCAAAAAAGCTGGGAAGTGCTGTGAGGGCAGTGGCAAAGTTGTGTTGACACAAACCTCCTGGAAGAGCAGTGAGCAGTCCCCCACCTCTGCAGGTGGAAGCAAGGCCCAGTGAAATGACATCTGGAGAGATTTGGGCACGGGTGGACATTTCAGCCCCACTTTTGGTCAACACAAAGCAGCAAAAGGAGCGATACCAGCAACAAGGGCATGGCCAACGTGGAAACCATGGAAGCCCAGCACTGGGACCACCGTGCCCACCAGCCTGGCTGCTTGGGATGGCTTCCCCCCTGAGCTCAGAGGGAGTTGGCACATGAAATGGCAGGTCTGGTAACAAGTATTTTTAACAGCTCCATCGAGTTGGGGGAGGCACCATCTGACTGGAGGATAGCAAATGCRGTGCCTATATTTAAAATCTGGGGGGAGGAGGGGAGGAAAAGTAAGGCAGGCAGGAATARGACTGTGAGGATGACCTCGATCTCATGCCATTTCAGAACAGGTTTGGGAGGCAAGGGAGGAAAGTGAATCATGGGTTTGTCAAAGGTAGGTCACGCCAGGCTAACCTGGAGACGTCCCAGGGCTGCTCCTTGTAGTAAAGGGGTTGCTGTGGGAGAGGGATAATGGGGAGGGGAAGAGGGGAAGGGGATGTGTTGGAATCCTGGCTGCTGAGGATTTTAGATTTTCTGTGCTGACAGGCACTGACCCCCAAGAGAACGCTGCGTTTGACCTGAGGCTGTGGAGAAGGCCTCCAAAATTGAATGATAAAACTGAGATTACAGATATGTAGTTTGAATAGAAGTGTGTGATATCACATGGTGGAAAACCTAGAGTTTAAGGTTTTAGAATATAGTAATATATATAAAGCAAGATGGAGGTTTTAGGGCAGAGGCTGGTCCTTCTTCTCACCTTCTTCTCCATGGGTTTGGGTGATTTTGGATAAAATACCTTCTTCTCCATGGGTTTGGGTGGTTTTGGATAAAATACCACCTTCTCCATGGGTTTGGGTGGTTTTGGATAAAATACCTTCTCCATGGATTTGGGTGGTTTTGGATAAAATACCTTCTTCTCCATGGGTTTGGGTGGTTTTGGATAAAATACCTTCTTTTCCATGGGTTTGGGTGGTTTTGGATAAAATACCTTCTTCTCCATGGGTTTGGGTGGTTTTGGGTAAAATACCTTCTTCTCCATGGGTTTGGGAGGTTTTGTGTAATTGGATTAAAAAGTCTGCATTGTGGGCCACAGGTGGTTGGTTATGGGGTTAAAAGTAAAAATAATTAAAGTGTCATTTCTTAATTGGACAGTTTATCCTGAAAAAGCCTTGAGAGAGAGACATGGCTCCATTTTTAGTTTGTTAGAGTGAAGTGCTGTGGAGCTCACAGTTTGTGAGACTGTGACAGAGATAAGAACTAATAAATATCTGAGTCCCAACAAGACACACTGCCCCATGAGGGGCTCTGTGAGGCTGGCAGGGAAGTGAGCAGTGCTGRGATGGTGTTGAGGGGACAGAGGGGATGTCATCAACTCATGGAGCCCTTGGGGATGTGTCCTGGGCTTTCCTGCCCCCAGCATCCACTGGCTTCCCARAGCTGGAGGAAGAGGCTGCCATCCTGGGCTGGGAGGCCTTTGAGATGTTGGATGCAGTGAGAAATGAAAATCCAAAGCAGCAAAGATCTCTTCTTGGAGCTCAGGTGTTATCGGCTGGGAAGCAGTGGCGTGGAGGAGGAGAGGGTGAGTGGGGGACATCGGGGTGGCCATGGGGTGGCTGCAGGGCAGGGGTGGCACAGAGGAGGAGGGAGGATGGTGGGATGCAGGTGAGGTCGTGAAGTCTCTGTGGCATCCCACAGGGATGGAGTGTGACCCCTCAAATTGCTCACTCCTGTGTCCAGGAAGGATGAACTGAGCTTAGTGTGGAGCAGGGAAGGGCTGCTGGATAAAATAGGGCAGGAGAGCCAGTTGGGCAAGAGAGAACTGGAATAACCTTGCTTTGGCCAGCAAAGCAGAGGCTGGAGGTGGCTGGGATTGCTGTCTAGAAATAGATCAGGGTGGAAAGAGGAAGGAAAAGGGCTATCTCAGCCAAAGGCCAGTGCTGGCAAAAGAATGGAGCAGTATAGAAAATGACCACAAATAGATTTAGGCTGGAAATTGCAGCAGCCATTGGAGCATCTGCTTGAGGAGGCTTCCAGTGGGGATGGTGAGTTTTCGGCAGCCTGAGTGGCTGAGTGGCTGAGCAAGTATCAGCTGATGGTGTGGAGCCTCTGCATCCAGACTGGGCATCATCACTGCCTGGGTTTGTAGGGAGCATTGGGATGTCCCCTGGGAGATTTCATGTTGGGGCTGGGGGATGCCAGCAGAGCTGGCACCAGCCAGGGGGACCCGTGTGGCTGCTGGTGGCAGTGCTGTTCCTGGGGCTGCTGGTGGCAGCCTGGCTGGTTGGGACCATCCCTGAGCTCACTGTGGCCAGTGCTGTGTCCGTAAATATGGCCACAGCTCCCCATCTCCTCCTCTGCCCTAGAAGTGCCCCTCCTGCAGCTGCTGGGTGCAAGTGGTGCTGTGACCTCCCAAATCCCCTTTAAAATCTCTCCAGCCCCCTTTGCCTCCACCCCCAGGGCAGCCAGGCGCTCAAATGCACAGAGGTTGGGATCACAGTCAGCCCATGCCACCAGAGTCCTGCCAAGCCCTGGCCTCAGCTGTCCCTGCTGCAGGTCCCCAGTGCCACCAGCTTTGCTGTGCCTTGAAAATGGAGAGGGAAGAGGTCTGGGCACTGATAACCCTGGGAAAACTTCTTATTTCCCCTCTCTCTCCTGCTGAGATGGCTAAAGAAGGGATGGTGATAGTCCAGCTCTGGGGGAAGATGTCTTGTTCTTCTGYAGGAAGGGAGCTCCTGTGTTTTGTATTCCCTGTGGCAGAGACCTCGGGGAAAGCCTGTATTTTTTGGGYGGGAGCCAGTTTCAGAGGCAAGCARTCCTGACATGAGTGGCAGGTACCCAGTGGSATCTTGGCAGGGAGCTGAAGCCCTGCCAAGCTTGGGCTGAGGGCTGCAGGATGCCTTGAAGGCTGGTGCCATGGGAGATGGTGCTGCCAGAGCAGAGCACAGCGCCCTGGGTGTCTCTGGAGGGCAGTGGTGAACATTGGCTGTCAGGAATTCCCATGAATTGTTCCTTCCTCTCTGTGCCTGCTTCTCCCATGGCCCTAAAGAGAGGGGCTGGAGGTGAACTGGGGCTCTTGAAAGAGCAGGATCTTGAGAGGATATGTGTGGTTTCCCTAGGGCCAAAGGAGGAGAGCAGTGAGTCCTTCCAGCTGCTTTCAGAGCCCTTACGGCTGCTGCGTGCCTTGTCACTGCCCACATCCCCTGTCCCAGTGCTGTGGTCAGCAGTGCTGGGCTGTGCTGGTGTCACCCTGCCTGCCTTGGGTGTCAGGGTGATGGGGACACCCAGCTGCAGTCCCCACTTCAGGGAGGAAGGCTCCRGCACTCACTCTCTTTGCTCCTCGGAGCCGCGCTCCTCCCGCCGCAGAGCCTTGCTCAGCTCCTGCACTGGCCGAGCAGGAGATGTGGTGCCAATGACTCAGATGAAGATGAGGGCTTAATTAGCACAGGGAGAAGGGGGAAGAGAGAGAAAAGAGAAAGAGTCTTTCATTGCAAGAAGATTGATACCACCTCCCCCAGACAGTCACGTTCTGCCGCATCACCCTCAGCCCGGCGTCATGCGCACCGTGCCTGACACCAGAGGACAAATGGGGCCTGGGAGGGACACAGGGGCRCTGCTTTATTAAAACCTCTGGTGAATTCATGTCTGGAGGGGTTGAGCAGGGCTCATCAGGAGCCTTTGCAGCTGTCGGGCTGTGCCCTGAGCTCACAGCTCCYGTCTGGTCTCGGCTCTGTGGCTTTGGGGGATGTGCCTGTGGTGGGAGGGTGTCTGCAAGGTGTTAGTGATGATGGCAGCAGCAAAATGCCTGTTTGGAGGTTTCCCACCATGCATGAAGGGACAAACCTTGGCTGCCTCTTCTTTAGATGCCACCTTAAGGCACCCTATYAATCTGTGCAGGGCAGGCCCTGCTGCCATGAGGCTGCTTTGCCCYATCCTGGTGGATGTGCATGGGAGCACTGAACCAAAATGCTGGGGGAAATGTGCTCAGCGTGAGCCCTCACCCTCAGCACCCCAGTTTTGGGCTGCAGAACCCTGCACCTCCAGCTAAACCCAACTCTTATAGGGATAGGTCTCTGCAAGGATGGTTGGAGGGGGTGGAGAAGAGGSATCCTGCCTGATGAGGGCTGGGGCAGGGTGCTGAGGGGTGCCAGGGCTCTTGTTGTGGAGAAGGGTGCCCACCAAGGCTTGGCAGGCACGGCCAGGTCACCCTGAGGAGCCTGGTGCGGTCAGCCTGGAGCACTGGAGTTACCACACCCTCCCTCTGCCCYGTCCCTGGTGTTGGAGGTGATGTCACACGTGGTTTTTTTCTTTCCTCTSCAGACCAATGATGCCTTAGGAGCCACCTGGAACTGGCTGTACTTCATCCCCCTCATCATCATTGGATCCTTCTTCGTCCTCAACCTTGTCCTGGGAGTGCTGTCAGGGTAAGCAGAGTGCTCATTCCCTCACACATTCCTGGCACCTCAGGCTGGTCCCTGTGTCCCTCCATCCCCTCCAAACCTGCCTGCCCCACAGCAGGGTCCTGCTCCCTGCCTGTGCTTGGTTCTTCCTCAACATGGGGAGCTGGGAAAGGGATAGCCTTGAAGATATTTATTATTACTTCGTTTCACCTTGCTGAAGATCTGCTTTTGGTTCCTTGTGAGAAATGGTTGCTGGAGGTCTTCTGGCTGCTTGGGACCTGCAAGAGAGGAGAGATATGGAGGGTCTGGGAAAATGTGTTTGACTCCAGGCTGTTGGTGTTGGGGTGGGATGGGTTTGGGGAGGGATAGAGAGCACCTCTGTGCTGTGCCCAGGAGGATGTGCCCTGCACTGGTGGGGTGCAAGCTGGTGAGGACAGGCATGCTTGGAGTGCACGTGGATAAGCCCAGAACATAAGGACATAAGTTTATAAGGATATAAGATAAGGAATTAGGGACAAAGCAACTGTCCCTGTCCTGCACTTCCCAAGGGAAAGGCGGTTTTAATCCAAGGCTTGAAGCTGGGTTTGGAGACAAAAACTCTTCTTGTCTCCATGACAATGAAYTGTGGTTGCACCAGCACATCCTCAGCTGCTGGCAGGGGCTGGTGAGCACTGAGACTGTGCCCTCTCCTGCACTGGGGGAAGGTGTGGGCTCCTCTGTTCTGACTGAAGCAGGTCATTTCTTAGCTAATTATGCATCATGGCAAAATGCAGAAGTCATTGTTGCGCTGGTTTGGCCAGATGGAAGGCCCTTAGGTGCAAGGGTCAGGGTGGAGAATGGCCTTGGTCATCTCTGTCCCTTTCCTGAGTGTCCCTGGAAGTCCCAGTGTGATGGTGGTGGTTTCAGGAGTTTCTAGAGTGACAGGCTGGGGTCTGTTATTGGGCTGAACTTTCCCAGCTCTCATTCTGGGGTCTGACTGGGTCCAGGGGCTTCACTTTCCTTACAGAGAGGCAATTCTTAAGGGGGATGAAGATATCCAAGCAGCCTTGGGCGGAATTTGTACTTCTTATGCCTCATCCAGCTTGGGCATTTGGGCAAAGTCCAGCTGGGTCTCCRTGTCAAGCAGGAGCTTTCCTACAAAAACCTGCAGAAGGAAAGTTAGGAGGATGGGAACAACATTATTGCAACGTTGGATTGTGTCAGTGCAGTGTGTTGTGTGGACACTGAGGCTTTTGGTGCTGGGGTGATGCTGAAAGCAGCTTGGGGACACAAACCAGACACGAACCAGAGGGCCACAGTGGGGCTGGTGGGATGCCTGGCCGTGCCCTGGGTGTTTCTCTGCCCAAGGCAGCGTTTCCATGCCCGCTGGGTTGGATGCAGTTATCCAGGACTCTTCCCAGGCACCGGCTGGCATTTCCACTGTTTGTTTATTGCTAGTAGGGTTTGTACTGGGGAAAGATGCAAGTGGGTGGGTGGCCTAATTGGCAGCAGAGATGCTCTTGTGGCGTGGCAGATATCCAGGGTAAAGCAGGACTGCTCATCTCCCTGGAGGGCTGTGAGGTGGGCTCAGGTGCCAGCTGGGCTCTGCCACTCCATGGCAAGGCCACTRTCAGTGTCCCCCTGCCTGGGCAAGGCCACGTCCTCTGTGGCTCAGTGGAGGCAGCATCTTGGCTGGGTGAGTCATCCAGAGGTGCTGCTGGAGCCCTGGAGGAGCAGGACCTAAGGGCAGGAGAAGGTGTTTGTGCACACAAATGCTCTGTGTCCTTGAGTGCAGCAGGAGGGGCCTCGCTCCTTGCTCTGTTTGCTGAGCTCTTCTTCTTTTCAGCACTCACCACAATCCTCTCGTGCTGGAAGAGAGTACTTGGCTCTGCTGGGGGGTGGGAGGTGTGACCTTTCCATTGCCCAGCTCTCAGCTGGATGAACAGGCAGGGCTTGGCCAGATGCCCCTGCTTGTGGCTGTGCTGAACTGAGAAGAGATGGTCACTTTGGGAATGAGCTCCACAGAAACACTTCCACTGAAGGAATTCTTTSCCTGACTGTTACACCAGTGCTTCTGGGGAAGCCAGGCCGTTCTCAGCTGAAATTGTGGCCTCTGGGAGCCTCCTTGCAGAAAGCTGGCCCCACACGTAGCTTGCAAACTGCACCATCTGCATCACTGGGTAACAAGGTCCACTCGGGATTTCCAGCATTCTCCTCAAGGTTCTCCTCAGGAGCTGCTGCTGAGCTGCTCTGCCCTCGCCTCGTCTCAGCAGAGGCTCCCTCTGGAGAAACAGCCCAACAGCCAGGGTGGGCCTCCAAGGAGAAGAGGCTGCAGGAGGACATTTGTGTGTTTCACTTGCCACCAGCAGAAGTTTGCCGGAGCCCAGATTTAGCAGCCTCCTGGTTGCGATGAGCATCTCTCCCAACAGTCAGTTCCCCAACTGTTAGGCTGAGGCATGACCTCTGTGATGTAAACAGCCTGGATCCATCTGCTCCTTAAGCACAAAGTATGTGGGAGAGGAAAAGAAATGATTTTCATCACAGGCAGGCTCCTCAGTTTTTCTCCCTAAATACGAACAGGCACACACGCACTGGAGTCGCATGCAGGCTGTGTTAAGGGGAGATGGAGCTCCTCCAGGCAGGGTCTGRGAGAGCCAGTTCTGCTGTGGCTTTGGCATTTATTGCCGTGTCTATTAACTTCCCCCCTCTATGGGTGCAATTACGGATCAATTAATTCTGAGTGAAAGCAGGAAAAGATAAAAAAGTTGGCCCCGTTCCTCTTTGGGAGCAGGTACAGAGCTCAAGGAGATGTGACTGCTCAGCTTTTAAAGCTACACGAGCTGCTGAGATAATCCTGGCAGAGGAGAGTCAGTGGGAGCCAGTGAGGATGRAGCATCCACTGAAATGCTATTTTCTACCTGAGGCTGCCTTGTGGCCTGAGGAATTGCATGTGCTGGAGATTTGTAAAGATCTGCTCTCCCTTTTTTGTGAAATTGTTGAGTTTTGGGGCTTTTTTTCTCACTCAGCTGTTTCTCACATGAAACAATTTGAAGGTGTTTGTTTGGGCTCTGTCTCCAGAGCAGCAGAGACCTGACGAGAGCCACGCTGCCCTGTCCCTGCTGCTGCTGTCCTGTGCCAGTGGCAGCAGTGCCACCCTAGGGGTGGCCACATCCTGGGGACTCATACAGAGCTTCAGTACAGAACAGGCTGCATTTTGACTGTTTCCCACCTCCYTTTCCACAGCCTCTGCAGAAAAAATTTGGTTTGCAATCACCCTCCTCCATTCATTGCAGCATCATCCTTGTGCTGAGAGCTGGGAGACTCCATCCCCACACCCAGTCTTGTGCATCCAGCCCCTTCCCAGCGTGTCAGAGCTGTTACAGCCACTGATCTGCAGAAATAGCAGAGTGGGTGCAGAGTGGAAGGAGATGCTGCCTGGCCTGGGGAGACTGGGCCCTCAGGCCAGCCAAGGAGACCTCTGGAAGCCAACAGCAGAGCAAGAAGTCGAGCACAATGGCAAGAAAAATGAAATCTATCTGCCTYGTACCAAACAAGAGAGTAATTTAAATCCTCCTAATTGCTTCCACTCATCCTGGTGATGTTAAGTCTTTTCTCCCTTTAAGTCTTTTCTGCCCCCCACCCCCAGCTCTTACACTAAGCCTTTGAAAGAAACGACTAATGTTATAATTAAAGGATCAAATTGGCAAGATTTCTTTGTCTTAAGATCTTTCTTTCAGGTTGGGTTAGCACTGCGTTCGCAGTCTCCGGAGAGTTTTCTTCAGTTCCTTCAGGAGCCTTCTGCACCATCTTCTGAAATCTTTTCACTTCAGTTAATTTGATTTTTTTTCCCCATCCAATTTGGATGCATAACAAACGATGAATAAAATTAAGTTTTGTAGCAATTAATAATAAGGGTGTTGAGGGAACAAGTGTACATTTTCAATGGAAAGAAGGTTCTTTTTGCCAGCTCCACACAAAAACCTGGACCCCACACGGCTGAGCAGGATCTGGTGCTTTGAAGCCAAAAACATTGGGAAGAGGATTAATGTCTCAAAGATTCCTGGAAGGAGAAGTGGTGAGCATGCAGGAAATACAGGAAAGCTTGTGAGGAGACCATAAATTCCCAGCAAGACGTCAACAAACAAAATTCTTTGCCATAAGAACGGTCAGGCATTGGACTAGGCTGTCCAGGGAAGTAGTGGGATCACCATCCTTGGAAGTGTTCATATAACATGTGGATGTGACATTCAGGGACATTCTGTAGTGGTGAACATGGTGGATTTGAGGATCTTCAGCTTTTCCAACCTGAACGAGTCTGTGATTCTACACCCAAGAAATGTGGATTTGGAAGTACGAAAGCTTGGAAGCATCACGTTGGCTTTTCCCTGGAATGGTTGTAGGATCTCAGGGCGTGGCTGGGATGAGATGTGAGATGTCTGCACTTGTGTTGTGCTGGGGAACTCAGTGGCTGAGACCCTTGTTGAAGGGAGGAGTTGGTGTCATGGGAGTGATGCCCCTCCCAGCACCCCCAGCACCACCATGAACGACGTCTATGCTCCTCGCTTGATTCTGGGGATGCTCCTTGTCATCACCATGGTCTTTGGGCACAGGCCAGGCAGWGGAGTCTGTGGGGACCTTCGTCTCTATTCAGCAGGCAGGTGGGCATCCATATTCATGCCTCTCTGTCGTGCTCTGCTGGGCCACCTTTCTGCCAAGGGCTCCAAGCCCCGTGCAAACAAGCTGCCTGACAAGAGGCGTGCGTGGCTGCTGTGCTGGATCCTCTGCTGCTACAGGGAATAATGACTCCTCTTACAGCCAGCTGGATGAGAAGGGAAAAAAAAACCTTAAAAAAATCTACAACAAAAAGATGACTCGCTGACTTTCCCCTTTGATTTCTCCTGGCAAATTATTTGCCAGCATGTCTCCGCCGCTTCAAAATTGCTCCTATTCCTGCCTCCTTGCAAATCTGCTCCGGGGACTGCCTGTGGTCTGCGGGCTGTGGGTGAAAAGGCTCCGTTTTGATCCTCTCAACAAGGCACTCAGCAGATAGTGCCTGCTTACAGATTGCTTTGGGAGTTGTTTGTTCCAGATTATGGTAATTTCTGTCCTCCTCGTTGATGGCAGCAATYGCGTGGCTCCAGAGATTCGAGCCAGTGGATGGCTTTGGAGATGCCCAGTTCTTCCAGGAGCAGCTCCACCCTGGCAAGGGGGTGCTGGGCACTCCTGTTGGGTGAAGAAGGTGTTGACTGGAGTGCTGGAAGCTCCTGGGAAGTTTAATGTGATGAAAGGTTGAAAATTGAAGTGGGATTTTCTTTCCGTACTACATCTCACCTGCAGCACTGACCACACACCTTTCATCTGTGGATCGCTGTCACATGCAAAGGGAGACTATAAAGATCTTCTCTGCTTACAGAGGGGATAAAAACTGGAGCACAGGAGGGAAAGGGAGGAGTGACATTTTCCCAAGCACTGCATGAGCCAGTGGGAGTGATTGTGAACAAAGCCCGGGGCTCTTGAAGCATTGAAGCTGCACTGCTTATGCCAGCCCTGCCTGATAAGAGTGAAGCACAATCTCCAGCTCCCATCTCTGCTCCTTGCTGCTGGGGCTGCCAGACCCTCTGCCACCCTTCTGCAGCTTCTTTGCAGCGTGGGCTGAGTGTGCTGTTGCTGCCTTTGGTGCAGCACTGCAGAGCTCTCTGGGCAGTGGGACAGTGATGCAAACCTCAGCGGTGTTATCCTTRGAAAAATGGTGAAATTGAGAGTCTACAGCTAGAATGTTTGTGGATCTCTTCTCTGCCGTGGCTGATGCAGTCCAGAACCCTGCTGGCTTTCTTTGCTGCAGCAGCACAGTGCTCACTCATACTGAGCTCATCCCCAGGTCCCTTCCACAGAGCTGCTCCCCAGCTGGGTAGGTCCCAGCCTGTGCTGCCCTCCTGGATTTTGTTTTCCCACGTCCAAGACCTTACATTTGAATCAGACAATGGCCTGAGTTGGAAAGGACCTAGTAAAGATCATCTCATTCCAACCCTCCTGCCATGGAGAGGGACACTTTCCCTGGACCAGGTTGTTCCAAAACCCATCCGGCCTTGAACACTTCCAGGGATGGGGCAGCCACAGYTTCTCTTCATAAAATTCTTGTTAGCCCACCCTTCCAGCCTACCCAGGTCTCCCTGCAGGATTGTTCTCCTTTCTGAAGTCTCCACTTCCCCACTCAGTTTGGTGTCAGCACACTTGGCTTTGGAGAAATCCAGGTGGACAACCACAAGTTTTCCACAAGGTAGAAGGTATCAGCATCTGCCCCTTCTTCACTGGGACAGTGATGTAATGGGTCACCTCAGGGCTGGCATCTCCCAGCTCCTTCCCGTTTTACCCTTCCATGTCACCAGCAGCTTGTCAGCTTTCCCCTCCCCAGCTCGTGTGACTGCCAGTGCTCTATAAATGTGCTCTCCTCAGCAGCTCTGTCACACCCTGGTGACACCGAGCTCCTGCCCCACTGYACGGGGCCCATCAGAGCTGATGGACAGGCAGTACAAGAAATGGGATGCTGCTGGTTGCCTTTCTTTTTGTGTCCCTTCTCCTTCAAGTTCAGAGCAAGACTTTCTTGAGATGGCACAGCTTTGTTATGGAATCAGAGAAAGGYTTGGGTTGGAAGGGACCTTTAAAGGCCATCTGGGACTGTGACCGTGTTCACAGRGGTCTTAGGATRAGGGAAGAGACGAGGATCTGACTCCATGGTTCAGAAGGYTTGATTTATTATTTTATGATAYATATTACATTAAAACTATACTAAAAGAAGAAAGGATTTCATCAGAAGGCTAGCTAAGAATAGAATAGAAAAGAATGATAACAAAGGTTTGTGTCCGAGCCAGCTGACTGTGATTGGCCATTAATTAGAAGCAACCAACATGGGCCAATTGCAGATGCACCTGTTGCATTCCACAGCAGCAGATAATCAATGTTTACATTTTGTTCTTGAGGCCTCTCAGGAGGAAAAATCCTAAGCAAAGGATTTTCCATAAAAGATGTCTGTGACATGATCCAACCCCCTGCCATGAGCAGGGACATCTTCAACCTGACCAGGTTGCTCAGAGCTCCACCCAGCCTGGCCTTAAATCTTCTCTGACTCTGGCACTTCAAGTGAACTTAAATCAAGCAATTACCCTCACTGAAAATCCTGTGGTCTCCTTCAAAGCAGGCACCCAACCCCTGCAGAGGTTTTGGTGCCTTTGGGACACCCTGCTGCTGCCTCTGCCGTGGGTTCAGTGCAATAGTTGCAGTCTGCTGTGCCAGTGCTGCTGTCACTGTCTGTTTAAGCTCAGGTTACAGGCTGCTCAGTCAGTTCAACACTCTCACTCCAGTTCCTGTACACCTCCTGGGTAAATACCATCTGATCCCCCCCTTCCCCTTGCAACTGCCTCAGCTGTGTTTGCCACAGCRTCTGTTGTCACTTCTGTCCCATAACCACCTCTGACACCCTCCTGGAGGCTCAGAGGCAGTTTTTCCTCAGACTGTGGTGCTCAGACCTGAGGTGGAGCCATGAGCCAAGACCTGAGGAGAGCAGTGGTGTTACCTGATGTCTTACACATGGTCTGTCTTGTTATGCATCCCATTATATTTGGGTTTTTTTCATAGCAGAGGGGTGCTGCTGCCTCACCCTCAGTGTGTAATCCAGTATTTCTCTCATTTCCATCCTGTCCTTTCTGCTGCCTCAGGCTGTTTTAAGGCTGATTTGATAACTGGTTTGCTGGAATCATCTTTATAATAGAGGCAAGAGGTGATGAATTTATGGCTTTGAAGATAGATGGTTTGTTGTTTCAAAGCATGGAGGCCACAACACTGATGTGACCAGAACTATTTACCTTCTTTGAACTCAAAAATGGTCTAAAATGTAGAAAAAAATGGATTGCAGTGGCTCTGATACYCTTTTCTCTTAACTTGTTTTTGGTCCTTGGTTTTCTTGTAATTGGTTGTTTGGGGTTTTTTTCCTGTTTTCTTGTGTTTTGTTTTTGTTTTTTWCAAGAGGGGACCCATTTTTATGCTGGATGCTTCCATGAGTGGTTCTCCCCTTGAAACCAGACCTGGGCTTTCCAGTCCTTAGAGCGGATAACGTTGGACTAAAACCATCTCTGTCCTGGTGTGAGGGTGGCCGGGGGGCCTGGAGGGGGATGTGGCTGAGCATGGTGCTGTGCCCAAGRGTCTCCTGCCAGGAGCAGAGATGCTCTCAGGCCACATGAGGGAAATGCCAGGGCTGTGGAGGAGAAGTTGCTGGCAGAGGAGGAGTGAAGCATCTGCACTCCCATTGCCCTAGCGGGCTGGGCAGGGGGTGTGGGGGAATGGTGCCCTGGGGAACAGGAGGACAGATGGCACATTGACCCCCAAACCCCACCAGGGCCTYCAGCAATCGCCTCTAGAGCTCTCTGGGTGTCTTTCGCTGGGCAGAGAGGGGCTGCAGCGACACAAGGYTGGCATCACAGGTCTTGGCTGCCGGGGGTGGATGTTTCTGAGCTGGAGCCATCGGGATTTGGGGCCAGAAGACCCAGGGGGACAAGCAGAGGTGTTGCTGGTGGAGACTGTGCCAACTGCTGGGGTGCTCTGAGCCCCCTTGCAGGGACCCTGTGGGGCAGCACCGCCCTGGGCTCTTTGCAGGGCAGAATTTGGCCATCCCTGGTGATGTAACCCCAAGTGAGCAGGAGCAGACCCTTCAATGGGAGACAGCACCCGCTCTCTGGGTGATGCCAGGCTGCCCTGCCTGTGACTTGGAGCCTTCCCAAGCGTTGTCAGTCACCATGGCTGGCCCTGTTCTCACTCACACACAGCATTATCTCTACCCATTTGCTGCTGCAAATTGGCTCTGAGCAATCCTTGATCTGTCAGCATCGCCTACCCACTCTCAGATGTCACCAGCCCCCGCTGCTGCCCTGCTCGGGAACGTGTCTCTCTGAAATGTAATAATTCATTAACTCGAGATTAACTTTTTTTAATTCTCCCCCCCCTCCCCTTTCTGCCACCCTTTCCTCYTTCTAATGGACAAAAGCAATTAAGCTCCATTAGGGATCAAGTGAGTGGGAAGTGGCTCCCTCAGAGACGCTGCCACAGCTGCATGAACCCTGTCCCTGAGTGTGTGTGGCACCAGCCTCCTGTAAATTAGTGCTCCACGAGCAAAAGGGCTGCCTCAGGAAAAGGGGGAAATTGTTGCTTGATGAGCACCTTTTCCAATGCCCCCACTCCCCTCTGCAGGAAGAGGTGGCCTGAGGCTCAGCTGCTCYTTCTGGGTGGCTTCCACTGGGGGCACATGATGGAGGTTTTTCTTGCCATGCAGCACAAGGAGCTGGAGGACAGAGGGATGGGCGAGCAGGAGGCAGCAGAGAGTGGCCAGGCTCCCAGCTGACACACGTCAGGAGCAGCTTCCCAAGTGCTCCGAGTTGCACACAAGCTGAGAGAGCTGGGGTGAGACGGTGTTCACAGGGGTCTCAGGTTGTGGGAAGAGACGAGGATCTGACGCCATGGTTCAGAAGGCTTGRTTTATTATTTTATKATATATATTACATTAAAACTATACTAAAAKAATAGAAGAAAGGATTTAAYCAGAAGGCTAGCTAAGAATAGAATCAGAAGAAATGATAACAAAGGYTTGTGGCTCGGACTCTCTGTCCGAGCCAGCTGGGCTGTGATTGGCCATTAATTACAAACATCCAACACGGGCCAATCCCAGATCCACCTGTTGCATTCCACAGCAGCAGATAATCAATGTTTACATTTTGTTCCTGAGGCCTCTCAGCTTCTCAGGAGGAAAAATCCTAAGGAAAGGATTTTTCATAAAAGATGTCTGCGACACTGGGGTTGTTCAGCCTGGAATGGAGAAAGCTCTGAGGAGAGCTTAGAGCTCCTTCCAGAGCCTAAAGAGGCTCCAAGAGAGCTGGAGAGGGACTTTGGACAAGGCCATGTAGTTATAAGACAAGGGGGAATGGCTACCCACTGACAGAGAGCAGGGTTGGGTTAGATAYTGGGGACAAATTCCTGCCTGTGAGGGTGGTGGGGCCCTGGCACAGGGTGCCCAGAGAAGCTGTGGCTCCCCCATCCTTGGAATGTTCATGGCCAGGTTGGATGGGAGTCTCAGCAGCCTGGGCTAGTGGAAGGTGTCCCTGTCCATGGCAAGGAATGAGATGGTCTTTAAGGCCCCTTCCAACCCAAATCATTCTAGGATTTGGTATCTATGGGGTCTGGGAAAAGTGCTGCCGAGGCTGCTGTGAAATCATGGCCCGTGGGGCAGAGCTGGGAGGACCAGAGGACAGGAAACTTCCCCATTGACTCTGGCTCCAAACAGCATTTTCTCATTCCTTGACATCCCAAATTTGCAAACAAAGGGGGGTGAGGGGTGATTGCGCAGCCAAAATGCTCCTGCCTTTCCTCCAGCTAGAGCAAGGAGGTGCTTTGGCATGGCATGCSCAAAACTGCGAGTGCATTTCACTCTTGGCTGGGGAGGTCCTTCCTTCTCCCCCATCTCCTCCCACCCTCCTTCCCTTCACTTAGGCTGCTTTTCTCTCCCTTGCCTTTTGTTTCCCCGCCCCGCTTCCCTGCCCCAGGAAGAAAGTCTCATTTCAGTCTGAAAGGCAGTGCTGGAGGGGGAGTCATTTGTCACTTAATGCTGGAGCGGCAGGAAACTGCACCTTCCTGGGGTGGAATGAAAAGCGCTTGGATTGTCTGGGGATCTTAAACAAGAGGTGCAGGGAACATTCCGGGCTTTCCACACAAACACACTCACACACACACACACACACACACATGCAAAAGCCCACACAGCATCAGGGTGTAATAGCTCAGCTGGGGTAATGCACTTGAACGCTCTCTGCAGCAGACAGAGCAGCTCTTTCTATTCTTTGGAATAGTTTTTATTTTTCTGAGGCCTGAGATTGCTGCTGGTCTCTGGGGAGAGAGATGTTCCTCTCACAGAGAGAACAGTGCCATTTGCTCTCTGTAATCACGCTTCCCTCGGAGCATCCTGGGACTGGGAAGGGGCTGAGGGTGTGGGATGGAGTTCTGTAGATGCTGGGATTTGGGGATGGGACAGGGAGTCTCTGTGCTGGGCATCACACCTGGACAGCTCTTGTGAGACCCTGAGATCCAGAGGAGGACAGCCATGTCTCAAGTCCTTGGAAAATACTCCAAGGAGAGGCTGGAAAGGAAAAGGATTCAGAGGTGAAGGCAAGGGACAGGACCTTCCCTCCTCCATCCCCTCAGTGCCTCCTCACAGTGCCCATTTTTTATTCCCTGAAGGGACACACAGAAGCTGAGCTGGCTCTGGGGTTGGGTGGCACTGGGATCATCCTCCCTGAGTGGCAGCAACTCCCAGCTGCAGCATGCAGGACTGAGCAACCAAGCAGGGTGTTTGCTCACATCCACCCAGTGCTGCTTTTCTCCTCCCTGATCGTTCACCCATCCTCTGGCCACGCTTTGGCTGGGGATACCCGTACACATCCCCAAAACCCACCTTGGTCCCTGCTTCCTGTGCCATGGCTCCCCAGCCTCCTGGGCATCCTGCTGCCCCTCGGGCYTGCTCTCAGCCCTCCCTTCTGCCCTTCCCCAGGGAGTTTGCCAAAGAGAGAGAGCGCGTGGAGAACCGYCGAGCCTTCATGAAGCTGCGGCGGCAGCAGCAGATCGAGCGGGAGCTCAACGGCTACCGGGCGTGGATAGACAAAGCGGGTAAAGGACGGTGCCCAGGGGACATCTGGGGGGACAGCACACTGCTGCTCCTGTGGGGTGGTGGGGATGGAAAGGAATCCCTGAGCCCTGAAGTGTCCARGGTGCTCAAGGTGATGTTGAGTGCATGGGTGAGCTTGGTCCCACCAGGCTGCAGGCAAGGACATCACCAGCCTCCGGTGAGTCCTCGTGCTCTGTGGCATGAAATTGTCTGTCACATTCTGTGCACGAAGCACGCTGCATCTGCAGGGAGGCTGTGAGCAACAGGGCTGTGAGCGGTGCTCTGCCATGGTTTCCTCTCTCCCGGCGTTTGCTGGAGTCCCCTGCAGTGGTGGGCAGTGGGAAAGAAGAGACGTCAGCAGGGAGAAGGGTTTTCCAGTTAAATCTCCTCCTGGAGCCATCTGGAGGGGATGAACTTACTGGTTCCTACCTCGGGGCTCCTGGACCTGGGCTGGGGGTGGTGGAAGTTCCAGGCTTCCTCCTGACACCAGGCATGACGGCTCGTGGGTGTTGGTTCCCAAACTGCCACAGCCCATGTCCTTGCTTGCTCCTCCTAGGAATGAGGCCAGTGCATTCAGCTCGGGGAAGGGAAGATTTACACTTTCATCCAGCGTTCAGACTTGTAAAAGATGGGTGTTTTCAAATGAGCCCTCAGCACCAGMCCTCAGTTTTAGCCCTGGGCTGGGTTGATTGAGCCCCAGACCTGCCTAGAATTTTCAACTTCTTTCATGAGCTTAATGACARTGGAGGGAGAAGGGCTGATGACAAGTAATTCTTCTTTCTGATGTGGTGTTTGGTAGCAGCCACTTGTCACCCTCCAGAATTTGCTTTTGGGCCCTTAACCAACACTTGGTAAGAGTTTGCAGAGCCAGCCTCTGGGCTGGGGGAAGTTCTTAAGTACCAGGCAGTGATGTGTGACAGTGCCCTGTCTCCTGATGCTGAACTGTGTGTTTTGCGTAGAGGAAGTCATGCTGGCTGAAGAGAACAAAAATTCGGGGACCTCAGCCTTAGAAGGTAAGACCAGCAATGCCCTTATAATCTGCCTGCCCTTCCTTCTGCCTGCCTGGAGCTGGAGGCTCAGACCCTCCAGCTGTGTTGGGGAGGCCCTGGTGGGGTCTGCAGCCCAAGAGAGGGGTGAGGGGAGGTGGATTGGCACCGTAACTCCTSAGAGAGCGTGGATGCTGTGCCTGATCCCACACAAGGGAAAGCTCTGGACTAGCATCCCCTGGGTCTCTTTGTCCTGTTACCAGACCTGAGTTCTGACCACCAGGTCCTGATCCAACGGGCTGGCTCCGTTCAGAGTTGGGCCACTGAGACTCCAACACTTGTTCCTCTTGCCTTGCCAGTGCTCAGGAGAGCCACCATCAAGCGGAACCGCACGGATGCCATGTCGGGTGACGAGCACTGTGTCGACATCTCCTCCGTGGGCGAGCGGAGGCTGGCGCAGAGGAGACGTCTCCATCCAACCTTGGGTCAGTGCAGTCTGCAGCTTGCTCCCCCCAAACCTCTGTCAGCTGGYTGGGTTCCCAGAGTCCCACCCATCGCGTGGAGAGTGTCACAAACCAGACATCTCTGCTAGTTTAGCAGCAGAGATGCTGCTAAAGATGCTGCCRCATAAAAACTCTCCAGATGAGTTGCGCCCCATAAGAGCAATGTCCGTGAGCAATGTCCTGTGTCATATCACAGGAGAGGCTGGAGCATCCAACTCCTTGTTCCCCTTCTTTTTTCCCTTTAGGCAACCCCTCGAGTCAGTCTGGCCTCAAAGGGGCCAGGGTGGACGGTGCCTCCTACTTACGGCACAAGGAGCGGCTGCTGCGCATCTCYGTGCGCCACATGGTCAAATCCCAGGTCTTCTACTGGATCGTCCTGAGCCTCGTGGCTCTCAACACTGCCTGCGTGGCCATCGTCCATCACAACCAGCCAGCCTGGCTCACCCACTTCCTCTGTGAGTGCCTGGCCTTGGTGTGGGTGGGAGAGCGTTGCAGCACGCCCTCACTGCCTGCCTGGAGGCACACAGGGATGAGTCCCACCACAGTCGTGCTGGTGGGGAGTAACCTCAGMTCCATCCACTGTTGATAACAAATGACCATGTAGAGGTGTTTAATTCAGCTTTGCCCTTGGCTCCATGGCCACTGAGGGATGTCTCATCCTTGTGAGCAAACACGGAGGAGTTGTGCTGGCTCTGTGTCCTTCAGGTCTGATGTTTGTCATGAGAGAGAAACACAGCCAGTCTCTGTGGAGTTCATCCCAAAATTGTGAGCAGTGGTGATGGAAAGCTTGCTGGAGAACCACCTKTGAATGTGCACAAGCCATTGCTGGAAAGGTGTAAATTTGCAGGGATGGGACGGGTCATGGCAGAACACCCTGGTTAAAATCCCTGTGCAGAGCATGGTGAGGGAATCCCAGGCTTGGGGATTCCCAGTTATGGAGCCTCCCTGAGCCCAGCATGGGCCAGGGCACAAGGTCAGGTCTCAGAAGCACTGCATCTTTAAGGACACTACATCTTTAAGGTGTAGTGTCCTTAAAGGACACTGCAGTGTGGGCTACTGCCTGGCAGCGTGGTCAGCCGCACATGTGTCACTCCTGAGCTGATGCATTGGAGACAATGCTGCTTTCACAGACGTGTTATTCTTCCTCCCCTTGAAAATGTCCCTGTCAAGCCACAGCTCTACCCAAATCTGCAGTAGTAGGCAGCTGGTCATGGTGAGAAGCATCTTCTGGGAAAGGTGAAGAGCCAGGCTCTTGCCTGCTAAATGTTCATGAAATAGCTGGAAAGGCTTTTCACTGGCTCTTGGCTGTTTGGCTCTGTTTCCCTGGCCAAATTCCAGCCMTGCAATGATTTTAATCCAGGTTGATAATATTCCCCTCCAGTGTCGTGTGGTTGATGCCTTTGTAGGTTTAATGCCAAAGAGCTGTACTGCTCCGTGCTGGCCATATCTGGGCCTCTCAATCCCCTGGGACACTGGTGCCTCTTCCCTGAATGATGAACTCATGGGCCTGATGCTCTGTTACATACAGAGGCTTTGCTCCTCACAGATCGAATCCCCTCATCCCAAACCCTGAGACTTTGGGGATGCAGYGTGGTCCTTGACTTGTCCCATCTCTGTGGTGTGCTGGATGCTCAGCTGCTGGGTGCAAGCAGCATGCTCCACACAGCTCAGTGCCTCAAGCACGCTTGGGTTTTGTCTTCCAGACTATGCAGAGTTCCTGTTTCTTGGGCTCTTCCTTCTGGAGATGTCCTTAAAGATGTACGGGATGGGGCCACGCCTTTACTTCCATTCTTCCTTCAACTGCTTCGACTGTGGGGTGAGCAGCCCCAGGGGTGCTGGGGGTGTGGGGAGATGCTTGGCAGGGTTCTGCAATGCAAGGCACCAAGGGTGGGGATCAGGATGGCCCTCATAGTGGGCAGGGAGCATTTTCTGCCAGGACAGCCTGASACACCAGGTCCTGGACGGGGTGGTGGGTGCCTCATCTTTGGGGATGTTAAGATTCCCTGCAGCAGCCCATCCTGAGCCTTTGACTTGTGGCTGTGTCTGCTTCTCAGGTCACAGTGGGAAGCATCTTCGAAGTGGTTTGGGCTATATTCAGACCAGGAACCTCTTTTGGGATCAGTGTCCTACGAGCTCTTCGTCTCCTGAGGATATTTAAAATAACCAAGTGCGTACCCACCATCAGTGCCTGTCTCAGACTGTGGCTGCAGCCCAGATCCAGTCCCTCCTGCTCTCCAGCATCACTGGCAGTGCTCCAGCAATATCTCCGTTTTCTAGGTACTGGGCATCCCTGAGGAATTTAGTGGTCTCGCTGATGAGCTCCATGAAATCTATTATCAGTCTGCTCTTCCTCCTCTTCCTCTTCATTGTAGTCTTTGCCCTGCTGGGAATGCAGCTGTTTGGAGGCAGGTATGTCATTTCTAGGCTGAGGAACAGGGGTTTCTTGGTGTTAAAGGCATATGATGACACCCTATTCAGGAGCCCAGCAACACTGTACCTTCCCCCTCAGTGTCCTCCCACACAAAAATCCCTGCTCCAGGGCTGCCTTTGGGATGTGTGGGCTCTTYTAGCCAGGAGACCTTCTGGCTGCTGGCACCAAATGCTCAGGAGACCTTTTCTAGAGTGGGGAAAGGTCCTGCTAAAGACAACTGGTAGCACAGCAGCAGTCAGGGGTTTGGTGACCTTGGTATTWCACCCACCTGGTTCTCTTTCCAGGTTTAACTTCATGGATGGGACTCCCTCGGCCAACTTTGACACCTTCCCTGCAGCCATCATGACGGTGTTTCAGGTAGGAGCTGGGCTGCCAGGAGACCCAAGCAAAGGGACTTGGCAGCACCTGGTTTCTCCTCCATRGCTGGGAGGGGCTCTTTACACCAAACAAGCTCCCCTCTATCAGCTGTTGCTTCCTCCCTCTCYTGCACAACAAAGTGGATGGAAGGAGGTGGAAACTCATCCACCTCTGTTACAGAAGGTGAAGAGTTCCAAAACTCTTCRGAGGAGGCTTTAATTCCTCATCAGCGTGCAGTGGGATGTCCCCCAGGTGCTGCAGAGCTGGGTTATCCACTGCAGGGGGTCCGTGCAGCTGGTGGCACAGATGTGCAGGGGATGGGCAGTGCAGGTGACAGAGCTGCTGCCCGGTGTCCCCACAGATCCTGACGGGCGAGGACTGGAACGAGGTGATGTACAACGGCATCCGCTCCCAGGGAGGCGTGCGCTCGGGCATGTGGTCCTCCATCTACTTCATCGTCCTCACCTTGTTTGGGAACTGTATCCACTGGGCTGCTGTGCTTTCCGTGCTGACAACCCCACTTCCTCACCCTCTCTGAGGGCATCCCCTTCACAGAACCACAGAATCACAGAATCACAGAAGCACAGAACCACAGGATCACAGAATCACAGAATCACAGAATCACAGAATAATGAGGCTGGAAGAGACCTCCAAGATCATCGAGTCCAACCCATGCCCTAACATCTCAACTATAGCACCAAGTGCCATGGCCAGTCTTTTTTTAACCACATCCAGAGACGGTGATTCTACCACCTCCCTGGGAAGAGCATTCCAGTGCTTTATTATTCTTTCGGTGAAAAACTTTTTCTTAATATCCAACCTATCCCTTCCCTAGCTKGAGACTGTGYCCTCTGGTTCTGTCAGTGCTGCCTGGAGGAAGAGACCAACCCCACYCCGCTACAGCCTCCCTTCAGGAAGKTGTAGAGAGCAATAAGGTCACCTCTGAGCCTCCTTTTCTCCAGGCTAAACATCCCCAGCTCCTTCAAACATTCCTCATAGAAACGTCCTTCCCCTCCCAGCTGAGGGACACCCACCGCACCCCTCTGGGTACCCCAAAGGCAGAGAAGGGGCTGTGGGGATGGGCACTGAGGGCTGTGGGATGGGTGAGGAGTTTGTGCCTTTGGCTGGGCTCCTTGGGAGCTGCAGATACACATGTCCTTAACACACGGCTTGTGCATCCTTAGCTGCTCTCAGATACTCTGCTGAACGTCTTCTTGGCCATCGCCGTGGACAACCTGGCCAATGCCCAGGAGCTCACCAAGGTACGTTCCTGCTGCTCCTTCTCCTTCTCCCGGAGAGAGAGTGGGGGCAAAGCCATTTAGGATCTGATTTAGGAAAATGTTTAAACCTGCTGGTCTTTCCAGGAACACCCACACTCCAAGTATGGCTTTATTTCTCCATTTAAACTCCCCAGTCCTGTTTGCCATCAGTCAGATGGAGATAGCCCTCATCTCTTGGGTGGGACCTGGTGTGGGGACTCTTGTCTGCCTGAGCACTCTGGAGATGTGGAATGGGAAGCACTTTTCAGTGGTGCCAATATTTATTCCCCATTTGTCCGCRGATGTGGGCAGCAGATGTGATTTAGGATGCAGTTTAAGCTGGTGCTCAATTGTTTTAAGACCTGCTGGGGAATATTTGGGGAACTCAAAATTGTTGGGGCAGCATCTGGATAGTGGTGAGCAGGAGAGAGCTGCAAGGGTCGTGTCCACTCTTTGGAGCAAACCAGTGATCCTGTGGTGCCCAGATTTTTGTGGAGCCCGTGCTATTGCTCACGTCCCTRGGGCTCCCTGGAGGTTTCCACATCGGTGTAAATTTGACCCAAATGGGACATGGTTTGCCTGAGGGGTGTGTGCAGGGGTCCTCCCACAGTGGGAGGGTGCAGATGGCTYCTCCAGGGGAGCCCCACGGGTATCAGCAGCATCAATTAAGAGAGCGCTGAGTTTTTGAAAAGGCTGAATGCTCGCTAATGACTCCTAATGACATTCCTTGCTCAGGAGACACAACCGTACTCATTAAAGCAATCCAGGCTCTGCCGGGGTCATTCATGGATGCCTTACCTCCCACTCGGTTTGGGGGATGCCTGTCTGGCCCCTGTGGCTGTGAAGGAGGGAGGGCTGAGCTGGTCTGYGCTGTCTGGGGTTGTCCCACCGTGCTCAGCCCAGCTCTTGCCTGGAGTGGGCTGGGTTCACTGATTTGAGCAGCACTGATGCCTTGGGGAAGGTCTGGCGTAGTGGGGAACCTGCATCCCCACAGCACAAGGGAAATAAAGTGTCTCTGGAAGCGATGCCTTAAAATGTTATATTTTTCAAATCCTGTACTTCTTTAGTGTATACCTCTAAACTCCATACAGTGTTAGCTGCTGTCTTCACATTTTGGTCAGACAAAACAATCCCTCTGGGCCTGAAACTCAACACCGTACAACCTAAGACCCCAGAAATATGAACAAAAAGGGAGCTGGAGGGGAGCAAACTGGGGGAATATGACTTCATTACCTGAAGCTGTAATTGGAGGATTAACCCCTGATATGTGAATGGACCAAACTTATAATTGTCTGAAAAACTCATGACCATCGTCCATCCWGGGTGTAGCTGCTCTGTGAGGCTTTTGGCTGCCTATTGAAGGCCTTTAATAAATACCCACTTTATCCTCTTAACCTTGTCTAGCCTCTGTTCTAGGCAGCCACTCCAAGGCATCAGAAGTACAGATCCCCCTCAATCCCTCGAGCCTTGGCATCAAGGCTTGCCCTGCACATCCCTCACTGAGCTTTCCCTCAGAACCCCAACACCCCACTGAGCAAAGCCCCTCTTTTCTCTGCAGGACGAGCAGGAGGAAGAGGAGGCCTTTAACCAGAAGCACGCTCTGCAGAAAGCCAAAGAAGTCAGCCCCATGTCTGCCCCAAACATGCCTGCTATCGAGTGAGTGACTCCCCAGCACGCTCCTGGTAACCCCCCTGAGCCCAGCCAGGCTCAGAAGGGCACAGAGCTGCAGCACAGCCTGGCCTGGCTGGTTGGGGGGGCTGCCCACAAGAAAAAAAGGGGTCCCCACATGGGGCGAGTCCCTCTCTGGGCATCTTCCTGAAGATGGATGGAGGTGAAGGAGTGTGCTCCCCATGAGCAGCAGGGCTTTTGGAGAGGTGACAGCTCTCCAGGGAGCTCCTGAAATTGCCACCCTCTACAYCAAGCTGCAGCCTCAGTGCTTGGGCATGGCAAAAATATGCTAAAAGAGGCTTCTTGCCCCAAATATAGAGCTCAAGCACTCAGGGCTGATGGTAGGAGGCTGGGGGAGGAGGAAGGTATCTCAAGTTATTCTTGAGGAGGGGTGATATTTGTTCCTGGGGAGTGTTTCTTCATGGCAGAGCTGCAGGAGAGCAGCCAGGGCTGGGGGAGAAGGGAGCAGTGGTGTCACAAATCTCCCTCGGGCTCCTTCCTTGGGAGCCAATGCAGTTAGCAAAGATGGAGCGGGTTTGTGAAACCATGTTTGATTGTTCAAAAATTTGATTTGGGTGCGAAAAAAAAAGCCCCAAACCGCATAAACCTCCAGCATGGTGTTAAGAAGCCTTGTCTCTGCATTTCAGCAGGAGAAATTTCTGTTTTTTCCTTCCTAGCTGCCTTTTTTCTCTCTATTTTGCGGCGTCATATGGTCTAAATCACATAAAACTTTCAAAGTCAACATTGGAACGAGGCGTTTTGATTTGTTTCCCAAAACAGTACATTTCAGTACAGCTGAAGGGATTATTTTATTTTTTTTCCCTCCTCTTTTTTTTTTTTTTTTAATAGAATCCCTTCCCAGGGAATTTTAGGCTTCGTTATGCTTTGAAACCCAGCCAAGCTTGTACAAGGCAGAATCTCTTTGCAGATTTGCCGAGAGAAACTGCTGTCTTCAGGGGAGTGCTGATCTGGGGGGGTCAGAGGCAGCCTTGGGAACGGCCCCCTCCSTGCTTTGGCAATGGTGGGATGCTGGGTTTAGGGGCAGCAGGAACGAGGTGTGCTTGTAAGGCCTGCCTGGCCCCCCAGCAGCCACAGATGTTACCCTGGATTGGGGCTGATGGGCTGTTCATGATAAATCTGTCTGCACAAGCGCTAGGGGGGCTTAGGGGAGAGGTGGTGGAGTCTGTATGCTGGTTCTGTTTCTGGATGCCAGTGGGAATGAGTTGGATAAAGCAAGGGAATAGAGAGCTTTAGGCAGCAGGAGAGGCTGAGGAACGGACAGATAGGAGAGAGGAAGAGAGGGAGATGGAATATGTTAGGGCAGTAAGGATTTGCCCACACTGCACATCCCTGATAGAGCTCTCTAGTCGTTGCCAGACAGAGCTGGTTGGGAAAACAGATCTTTTCAACCTTTCCTTGTTGTTCTGGYGGCATTGAAGGGGAGGTATTGATATTCATGGGGCTTTTTTCCAGCCCACCAGGATGGGCTGGGGTCAGTAGATGCCACGGCTTAGGCTTGATGATGTAGTCAGCATCAGGTTTGGTGTGCTTTTGGTGGTGCTGAGCTTGTGGAGRGACAACGCAGAGGTGGCCAGGGCAGAGCAGAGCTGGCACAGACGGGAGCTCAGAGCYGGGCCCTGCCTTTGGTGGCTCCATTCCCCCGCGGGTGCCTGGTGCGTGCAGGCTGGCACGGGCATTCCTGCTGGCAGTGTGGGCACGGAAGGGTGTTCCCACATGGCCAGGGATGGTGTGGGAGCTCTGTGTTTGCACACCTGGCTGCAGCTGGCTCGGGGCTGCCAGGTGGGYGCTGGTGTGCATTGAACAATGCACCGGCATGCACTGGTGCTGGACGTGCTGCCTGGGTGTGTCTGGAGGCTCTGCAGCTCACTGTGGGGATGCTGTGGGTGCTGGCAGCTCCAGCCCTGCCTCCAGCGAGGCACTGAGGCCTCCCCATGCACGGGGAGCCATGGACACCATAAGCACTGGCATGACTGGAGCAGCTCTCCCGTGAGCTGGGAGGGTCGAGGTTGTTAAGCCTGGAGACCTTGGAGCACCTTGAGAGGGCTGAAGAGGGATTTCTGACAAGGCGGTTTTTTGACAAGCGGTAGGAGAAGGGGGAATRCCTTCAAACTGTTGGGAAGTGAGCCTGCCAGAGCTCAAGAAGCATTTGGACAGTGCTCTCAGGCACATGGTGGCATTCTTGGGGYTGTCCTGTGCAGGGCTGAGAGCTGGATTCAGTGATCTTTGTGGGTYCCTTTGTGCTCAGGATGTTCTGTGTTTCTGTGATTGCACATTCTCAGGGCAGAGTTCTTGGAGCTCTGTGTATCTGAATCCTTTCTATGCTGAGGCAAAGGTTAAAGCCTGGAATCTCACCGTGCCAGCCCTGTTAACTTGCTCTGTGTGGGGGCTGCTCAGGTGACAGCAGCTCTGTAGCATCTCAGCCTGGCCTTGTGCCTTGTGTTTGCTGGGGGAGTTCACGTTCCCCTCTGTGCTCCCAGGGCAGCAGCAGCGCATGGTGGTGCCTCTGAGCATCTCAGGGCTGGCCTGACGCRTTGCTCCCTCTTTCCAATGGCCTCGTGTTTCTTGGGAGAAGTGAATTTGGAGCAGTTTGAGACAGCGGTTAAGTATCCAAGGATGTCTCAGAGGTCCTGAAGGACTGGAGCCTGCACTGGCGTGGRGAAGGCTCCCAGGGCGCAGAGTGCCAGCTTGAGTGTGCCAGCCCGTGAGCAGCGCGCCCGTGSGGGCTCACCGCGGATGCCCAGGGCCAGGACGAGCCCTGCCCAGGGAGGGGGGACAGCTCTGTGCGCTGCCCACACGAGTGGAAGGAGGGGATTGAACCCGTTTGTTTTTCCTCCGCAGAAGAGACAGGCGGAGGAGACACCACATGTCGATGTGGGAGCCACGCAGCAGCCACCTGTATGTGGGCGGCGGGGGCGCGTGTCCGTCTGTGCCTCCTGTGCTGTCTGTGCGTCCGTCCGCGGGGCCGGGGCGCGCCCCGCTCCCCTCGGGAGTGGGAATTCATTGTGTGTGTGTGTGTGTGTGTGTGTGTCCGTGTGTGTGTGTGCTGTATCCGTGTGCCCTGTTTTCCCCGCTGTGCGCGGATCCCCGTGTGCAGTGCCGCACTGCCAGCGCCTGTGGCTCTCTGCCCGTGGCTGTGCAGTGGGGTGTGAGCAGTGCCCGTGCCCGTCTGTGCTCCTGGGTGTTTTCCCTGTGCCGCGGGGGTGTCGGGAAGGGCACGTCTTGTCTTCTCCAGGGTGTTTTGCACCACGCTGCAAAGGTTTAGTGATGTAGTCCAGAAGCCCAGTGCAGCTCCTTCCCCTCAGAATCGCTGCTCCTCAAGCCTCAGGGCTGGCTTTCTACCCGGGATGTGCTGGGAGAGAGGCGAGGAGAGGTCCCTGGGTGCAGCAAGAGGGCTTGGCCTGTATTTAAGTTGTCCACACAAGGGGAAGGTGGTCTCTGCCTGTCTGGGATGGGGCAAGCCAGGATGCTGGCTGCTCCCAGAAGCTGGACGCGCTGCCTGAAAGCTTCAGGGCAGCAGCGAGGCTGCTGGGGCTGGTCACCCATCAGCCTGATGYTTTCTGAAGGGACACAAGCACACTCCCAGCACCACAGGGACACTGACGAACCACCCAACTAACTATAAACTTGGCCCTAGCCTTCCCTCTGTGACTAGCCACCTAGGCCACCCCCACCCCACTAATCCCTGCCCTAATCCTAATCGAGACAACAAGCCTACTTATTCACCCATTAGCACTGGGTGTACRCCCATCAGCCAACCTCACAGCAGGCCACCCTCTTATCCAGCTCATCTCTTATAGCCACAACAGCCCTGTTCTCCACAGTACCACCAGTTTCACTCCTAACCTTACTAGTTCTCTTCTTACTAATTATCCTAGAGGTAGCAGTAGCCGTAATCCAAGCCTGTGTTTTCGTACTCCTCCTGAGCCTCTACCTACAAGAGAAAATATCAAATTCTCAATGGCACACCATTGAGCCTGTAACCCTGGCGGTGGTGCTTCCTCGTGCCTGGGATTCCCAGATGAGATCCAGGGKGGGTGTTTCAGCGGGGGGACGCTGAGGGCAGCCGCGATGGTGACCCCCGGCCGTGCCCCGTTGCAGGCGGGAGCGGCGGCGGAGGCACCACATGTCGGTGTGGGAGCAGCGCACCAGCCAGCTGCGCCGGCACATGCAGATGTCCAGCCAGGAGGGCATCAACAAGGACGAGCCGCCCCTCATCAACCCCCACGCCAGCATCTTCCGCAGGAAGAGACCCGGGGAAGGCGTCGCCCTGGAGAAATGCGCCGAGGAGCAGGGCAAGGCAGAGCGCGAGGGACCCGAGCAGCCGCTGCCAGGGGCCAACCCCGGCGGTGGGGAGGAGAGGACATCGCCCCGGGCCAAGAGGGACGTGTGGCAGCAGAAGTCCTGCCACGGGAACTGTGAGCCAGGAGAACAGGACGGGGCAGGAGGCAGCATGGAGGATAGGGCGAGGATGAGGCAGAGCCAGCGGCGCAGCCGGCACCGCAGAGCCCGCGGGGAGGGCAAGGACACGGCTGGCATCTTGGGGAGCCGCTCGGCCAGCCAGGAGATGGGGCTGGAGGAGGCCAGCACTGCCGAGGGGACACAGGATGGGGACCGGCGCGGGGACCTGGCTGCGGCAGAGGCGCTGATTCCGGGGGAGCCAGAGGCGAGCGGGGACTCCATCAGGTTGGTACCTGCAGAGGACATCTTGCAATCCTCACGGCTCCTTGTATTCCCTTCTCCTCCTGCCCCCGTATCTTCTCACGCCTCCTTTTCTCCCCCGTCCCTACTGCAGGACAAACGGGGTCCCTGCTGGCGACGCCGACCTGATCGGCACCGCCAAGAGGGGCAGCCCCCCCCACGCGGCAGCCGAGCTGTGCCACGGCAGGACGGGCACGCTGCCGGAGCAGGAGTGCAGCAGCCCGGACACGAGCGAGCAGGCGCTGCTGGAGCCCAGCCGCAGCGTGAGCCGCAGCGAGCCCGACCTGTCCTCCATCACCCCCAACACCGAGAAGGCCACCGAGAGCACGGCCATCATGATCGATGTGCACGACTCCGCTGTGGTACAGAGTGAGGACCCCTCTCTCTTTCCTGAGCCCCTCTCCCAGCCCTCGGGGACCCCGTGGGGGTGGGAAGCCGCTTGTGTGGCTTTTCCTGTCCTCATCCATCAGCTGGGGGGATTTCCGTGCTGCTCCTTGCAGCACCTCACCCCAGTTTTGCAGGGGAGCCCAAACGCTGATGTGCCAGCATCCCCTTTCTCACCTCTTCCCATCCACCCCTTCATCTGATCCATCATTTCCCACCATCCCTTCACCCGATCCATCATTTCCCCTTCCTCTCTGCCTGGGCAAAACTCTGGCATTCCCTGTTTTTCCTGGAACATCTGTAGCCTCCGGCAGCTCACTGTCACTCAAACCCCTTAGCAGCAACSTGGCTGTCAAGGTGAGCTGCTTTAAACAGTGTTATTAATTAACCAGCAAGGTGAAAACCGGCCCTGTTAAACCCATTTTATCTGCTCCATCCCAGCAGCTGGTGTGTTTTCTTCCTGCCTGGTCCCTCTCCCTGTGACAGCACAGGGATTCAGAGCAGGAATTCAGAGGGGGGGCGGCAGGGACACCCCAGGGTGTTGTCTGCGTGCAAGGTCGGGCAAAGGCTCTCGCTTTCCTGCAGTTAGCAACAAGACAGAYGGCGAAGCCAGCCCCTTAAAGGAGGCTGAGACCAAAGAGGATGAGGAAGAAATGGAGAAGAARAAGAGGAAGAAGGAAAAGAGCGAGACGGGCAAAGCCATGGTGCCGCACAGCTCCATGTTCATCTTCAGCACCACCAACCCGTGAGACGTATTTCACTCTGGGGCTGGGGAGGGCTGCAAGGGGAAGGACCCCCAGACATCACCAAAACCAGGGAATTCCTGTGAGAAAGGAGCTGAGTGTCTCCCAAACAGGCTTGATAAGCAGGCACAGAGCTCCCCAAGCCCCACATAGCTCTCTCTCTGTGGCATGGCTCRTGGATCTCTCCCAAATGCTGATTTCTAAACTGGGATTTTTATTCCTTGTTTGATATATTTACCTGCAGTTTTCTGCTGCTCTGTAGCTCTTCCCCAGACACAGCAGCCTGGAAGAGTAAGCACCCCAATTTCTTGGGGACTCTCCCTGCCAGGCTGTGGGGCTGAGACAGCTGAGAAGAGGGACCAACAAGCCCAAACACCCCTTGGGCTCCCTTCTTCTGCTCCCCAGGCTTTGCTGCCCATCTCCCCAGCCTGGAGGGCGGCATCGTGGGGTGGGCTTTGCACGAGGGCTGTGGCTGTGTCCTGCCAGGGGCTCACAGCTGGGTGTGGGCTGTGTCCCTGCAGGGTGAGGAGGGCCTGCCACTACATCGTGAACCTGCGCTACTTCGAGATGTGCATCCTGCTGGTGATCGCTGCCAGCAGCATCGCCCTCGCCGCCGAGGATCCCGTCCTCACCAACTCCGACCGCAACAAAGTGATTGCAACCCCCTCCTGCTCCCCCACGAGGGCAGGCAGAGCTCCTGCAGGGTTTGAGGGATCAGGGCAGCCCGCGGTGGCACATGCATTGTGCTGTGGAATCTGATTTCTGCCCCGTCACGTTCCSTTGTGAACCGTGGGAGTCACTCCCAGCTTCCCCCACGTGGGGTTTAGAGCCTGGGGAGAAACCAGGATGCCTGGTCAGCTCTGAAGTGGCTTGGACTGAGGAGATGCTGGTACTGGTGTGGGGCAGGTGATCCTGGCTAGCAGCATCATTTCCAGGCCATTTGCATGGGGAATGGTTCCCTCCTGCCTGCACAGGCTGGGTTTGGGGCTGTCCTGAACTCTTAGGGATGAGGCTGGCTTTGGGACAAGCAAACCAACCCCATTTTGCTGCCCCTGAGCCAGGCAAGCTGCCGTAGCTGGGTGTCTGGGTGGGCACAGTTTGCTCAGCAGCAGCTGCAGAGCATCTGTGCCCTCTGTCTGCAGGTGCTGAGGTATTTCGACTATGTCTTCACTGGTGTCTTCACCTTCGAGATGGTGATCAAGGTGAGAGCCCTGACAGGATGCAGCATCCCTGGGAAATAGCTCAGTGTTGCAGTTCTGGTCCTCAGTTTAGAAGGTGGAGACCTTAAAGTCTGGTTCTCAGCAGTGCTGGTCCAGAGTGCTCAGCACCTCCTTTATCAGCCCTGAGGCTTCCAAAAAACCCCAAGTCCTACAGCCAGGACACTGGGATGTGTCTGCAGTGTCCCTGTCCCCAGCTTGGTGTCTGAGCTGCTCATTTCCTGCCTGTTTTTCTCTCCATATCTCCCCTCCAGATGATTGATCAGGGCTTGATCCTGCAGGATGGCTCCTACTTCCGAGACCTCTGGAACATCCTGGATTTCATCGTGGTGGTGGGAGCGCTGGTGGCCTTTGCCTTGGCGTAAGTGTCCCTTGTCCCTGTCAGCTCCCTGCCTCCCCTGGGCTGGGAGAAGGGTGAAACTGTGTGCTATGGCTACTGGACTGGTTTTGTTTTGTATTTTATTTCTGGTGTGGCTCCTGGCAGTGGTGTGTGGCTGCTCCGGAGGTGTTTCTCCTGGTTTGGCAGAAGCTGGTGAGAAAGCAGGCAGGGAGCAAGGCAAGGCAAGCTGGAGATGCTAGGAAGAAGTTGGTGGTGCAAGTGGATTTGAAACAGAGCAGAAGGGGTTGTTAGAGAGGGGGGAAATGGCCTAAAGGTGCCAGAGCTGGAGTTATGCACCCACTATGCATCTTGGGGTGCACAGAGACAGCAAAMGCAGCAGCCTGCCAGGTGGAGCTGCCCTGTGAACACATTTGTGCTGGAAATGGTACCCCTGGCTRGTGACTTTTCCTCTGGTCAGAGGGGGACATTGCTCTGGAGCCCTGCAGGAGTGGGGATGAGGCTGGTGGGGWTTGTGCCAGCGTCCTCTGAGGCATCACAGGGCTGTGTGCTTGCCCACTGAGCATTGCTTGGACATTGGGCTCTGGCACTGAGCTTGTGGCACCTGTGGCTACTCTGGGATGTGCCATGGAGGGCAGGAGCATGCAGGGATGAGTTTCCTGCTGCTCTGATGTGCCCTGTGCTGCTGGCTGGGGCAGGGGGGGTGCTGTGACGGTGTTCACAGGGGTTTTTAGGATGAGGGAAGAGATGAGGATCTGACTTCATGTTTCAAAAGGCTTGATTTATTGTTTTATGATATATATTACATTAAAACTATACTAAAAGAATAGAAGAAGGGATTTCCTCAGAAGGSTGGCTAAGAATAGAATAGGAAGGAATGATAACAAAGGTTCTGTCTCGGACTCTCTGCTTGAGCTAGCTGGGCTGTGATTGGCCATTAATTAGAAACATCTAACATGGACTAATCACAGTTCTACTTGTTGCATTCCACAGCAGCAGATAATCAATGTTTACATTTTGTTCTTGAGGCTTCTCAGCTTCTCAAGAAGAAAAATCCTAAAGAAAAGCTTTTTCATAAAAGATGTCTGCGACAGGGTGCAGTGAGCTCAGGGAGGGATGTGCGGTGCCAAGGTGGTGCYGGCAGGGAAGGGGCACCCCCTGGTCCATCCCCAGGGCTGTGCTGCCCCGTTGCARGGAGAGGAGCAGAGAGGAGAGGCTCAGGCTCCTTTGTCACGCTGCTGTTCTCTCTTTGTGCCTGTGGCACTGGCAGCAGCGCTGCTGACAGGGGAGGACGGGAGCCTTGGCCACAGCTCAGGTACCGTGCGGGGCTCCCGGGGTGCCCACGAGGTCCCTGGATGGATTACAGCCCATAATCCATCCCTCCCTCCTCACCCCAGGCTGGGCAGCAGCTCCTTCTCCTGGTTCTCACCCACTTGTGCCCCTCTGGTGCGTTCCTCACCCCGTGCTTACAGCCCTGCTCTCCCCTTGGGAAGAGCGCGGGAGAATTCAGCTCGCCCAGCACAGGGATGGAGCAGCCCCTGGGCAGGGCAGGGGGCTGAGCACACACCCCAGCATGGGGAAGGGGCTTGGGGCAGGTTTGCAGCATATCATCATATCATATCATATCATATATCATATATCATATATCATATATCATATCATATCATGCTGTACTAAAAATATACAAAAGAAAGAGAAAGGACACATCAGAAGACTTCACAAGAAAAATGATAATGAAAGCTCCTGATTGACTCAGAGAGTCCAACACAGCTGGCTGTGATTGGTCATTACTTAAAAACAATTCACATGAATCCAATCAAACATTCACATGTTGGATAAAACAATCTCCAGACCACGTTCCAAAGCAGCAAAACACAGGAGCAGCAATCAGATAATTACTGTTTTCATTCCTCTCTGAGGCTTCTCAGCTTCCCAGGGAAAAATCCTGGGCAAAGAGGATTTTTCAGAAAATATCRAGGTGACACCAATGCCCAGGAATTGCTTGCTGTCCCCTTGCCCTYGCCCCACAAGGGTGGCACAGTTCCTGTGGTGGCCTTGCAGCTGGCAGGGGATGTGGGGGAGCTGCCTGGCACCTTCCAGCCCTGCTTGGCACCTGCCTGCCGAGGGAAGGATGTTCCCTCTGGGCAYGGGCAGCTGAATTCTCGAGGGTGAAGGTGTGTGGAGAAGGCCTTGGCATCTCCATGCACGTTTGCAGCGAGCACTGGTGTCTCCTGCTCTCTCCTGCAGCTGTAGCTGGGTACATCCTGAGCTGCTTGTGCCATGGACTGGGCTTTTTGTCCTGTAAACCTGCAGGATTGTCTGTCTGTGTGCCGTGCCTCCAGCCTGGCTCCTGCTGGAGGAGATGAGCTCATGGCTTGGGCAGTGAAGGGAACAAAGGCCCCACGGTGATTTCCGATGGGTTCATGCATTATAAAGCGTTTCTAAGAACATCTGCCTCTGCCCTGGCAGCCCAGGGAGCTGCAGGATATTCACCAGCTCTCCATGTCCCAGCCTGCCACCCTCCCAGCCTCCCTCCTGATCCCCAGGGGAAAACTCTGGTGCTGATTTTCCAATCCATCTCCTTTTCTTCTCCCTCGTGAGCTCTTTGATGTGGGGCCAGGGCAGGGGGAATGTCCTTCTCCTTCTCCTTCTCCTTCTCCTTCTCCTTCTCCTTCTCCTTCTCCTTCTCCTTCTCCTTCTCCTTCTCCTTCTCCTTCTCCTTCTCCTT
>JACDOX010000108.1:2127699-2148196 GCA_014549065.1 Cardinalis cardinalis
TCCTTCTCCTTCTCCTTCTCCTTCTCCTTCTCCTTCTCCTTCTCCTTCTCCTTCTCCTTCTCCTTCTCCTTCTCCTTCTCCTTCTCCTTCTCCTTCTCCTTCTCCTTCTCTCCTTTCTCCTTCTCATCCTCTTCTCCCTTCTTCTTTCTCCTTTCTTCTTCCTCCTTCTCATTCTCCTTCCTCCCCCTCCTCCTCCTCTCCTCCATGGTGCTGGATGTGCTGTGGAGTGTGGTGATTATCTGGATGAGATCAGCTGGTGCCTGAGTCCAGCACATCCCAGCAGGAATTCTGGGGTGTGCCATGCAGGTTTCCTGCCCCTCCTGCCTCCCCTCTGCACTCTGGTTTTCCCACAGGGGTGGCCGTGGGCACAGCAGGAGGTTTGGAGCTGGTTCAGCAGTGCCACCATCACCCACAGGGGTGGCTGTGCCACATCCAGATCACTGACCACCAAGTGTCCACCCACAAAGCCATCTCTCTGTCTCTCTGTGAGCCACTGTGGCTTGTCCACTGCTCCCTCAGAGGCCACAAATCCTGGGAGAGGCTGTCTCCATTCATCTCTAGCTCTCCATGTGGAAGGCTAATCCATCAATCCACGCACAGCCTAAATAAAAAGCTGTAAATCTCCAAGGAGTTCAAATTAAATTAGCTGAAGTAACCAGAACCACAAGTAAAGAACCTGCTGGCCTTTGCCTCCCTCTGAGGCTGCAGTTCACAGCAGTTCTGCAGAGCTGTCCAGGGCTGGTGGAAAGGTTGGTGCAGAGGTTGAGTGGCCAGTGTGGAGCCCTGGGTGTGCAGGGGCTGATTACCCTGCAGAGGGGCTTCTTCCCTTGCAGCATCTCCTTGTGCCCATTGGCACCCGGGCCTGGAAGAGAGAAGGACCCCTAGGTACTGCAAAATAACCTGGTGTGAGGCGGGTCAGGGCACCACAGAAGTGCTGCAGAGTTAAATTGTCACCTTTTCAGCCCACCTCCCTCATGTTGGAMTGACACACAGCCAGGGGCTGGGGTGAGTTTGATGTGGTTTAGGAAAGGTTTTACTTACAGGCTTTGCCCCCAGTGTTGAGCACTCTGTGTGCACGTGGCAGGGACTTGGCTCAGACAGGGACAGAGGTTTGGTTACAGCCAGGAACCTTGGAGCCCACCTTGGCTTGTCCAATTGGAGCATCCTGCTGGCTTGCAGGAGACCCTGCACTGCAGCTCAGGCTCAGTGGAGGCGATTGAGCAGAATTTGGATAGGAACTATTGTGGCTTGCAGGTGGGCTCCCTAGGAGGCACCTGCCTTTGGCTCCCTGACCCCACAGCTCCTGGCTGAGGAGGGCTGTGCCTTCCTGCTGCTGCCCACTGCCCCACTCCATGCAGGTCCCTCTTGCAGCAGAGCTTTCACCACGTTCCCCCCACCCAAAACCTCCAGCAGGGAGGGCAGGAGGGGCTTCTGGAGGAGTTCCTCCCTGGAGATGTGCCCCATCCTGAAGGATACAATATGGTCTACACACCGTGTCTTTCTCCCGAGGTCTGGGGTGGTGGGCAGCTGCTGCAGGGTCCCCATGCAGCTCCCCTGACCCTTTTCTCACCTTCCTCCTCTCTTTCTTTCTTTTTCCACCTCTCTGCTGGTGCTGCTCGCTGGCTGCTGGGCTGGATCTCCGACAGGAATGCTCTGGGGTAACTATGGTGCTCGAGGTCTTGTGGGATGCTGCTCCTGGGATTGCAGGGGGGTGGCTGCAGCTGGAGCTCACTCTGTCCCACACCTGGGCTGACCCTCAGCTGCRTTTTCATGGGCTGCAGCACACTGCTCTGCAGGCACTCCTGAGGGATCCCCCCTCAGCAGGTGTCAGACACTGCACTTGGGGTGTCCTTGGTGACAACTTGCACCAGCTGAGTGCTGCCCTCAAACCCTCACCCCAGCCCTCAGTCAGRTGCCCCAGGCCTTTATCCGGGCCCTCTTTCTGAGCAAAACAGGAGCAAAGTGAGTCCTAGGTCCGTCTGTACAGTTGCTTCCCATGCATGTGAGGGCTGTGCTCCTAGGAAGGGCTATTAATTAGTGGTTTTGTTTACATCTCGTAATGATTAAGCCCATTATTGTACTCCCTGTTGCATTAACCCTCGCCAAGGAGCTGTGTAATTGGGAGCATCTGTTGTTGCAAGTAATTTCCTTGACGTTTTTCGAGGGTGCCTGGTGGATCCAAGCTGTGCCACCTTCGCCAGGACCTCGAGAACCAGGCTTTGGTAAAAAGAGAAAAAAACCCCACCGGGTATTGTGGTTAGGGAATAATCATCATGTGCAAGAAATGAGGGTCATGAGGGGGCTTTTAAAGAATTCTCCTGGTAAACTCTGCCTCCCTCAGCTGATTTGGGGTGAAGGCAGGAATAGCCCTGATGTGGAGAGACCTCAGAGACCCTCCCAAGGGTCCAACCCCTGTGCCTTGGTCAGGGACACCTTCCACTAGACCAGGCTGTTCAGGGCCCCATCTAACTTTGCCTGGAACACTTCCAGGGATGAGGCACCCACAATCTCCCTGGCAATGYGGACCCCATTGAGCAAACCTCCCTCATTTTATTCTGCATTTCTTGCAACGGGAAGGAAACAATTTGCAGCGGCGGTGACCCTGCACAAGCCCCATTTGCAAACAGAGTGTGCCCTGCAAGCCTCCTGGCACTGCCTGCCCCAGCCTGGCACTGCTTCCCACAGTGAGGGGTTTGTTGAGGTCACTGGAAGGGTGCTAATCCCAGGAAAAAAGGGGATTGCCTGGTTTTCCATCTCTGCCGGCTGTCGGCGCGTGTCGGAGGAGCCGCGTTGAGGTGGGCTGAGAGCTCAGCAGTGTTTGTGCCCCTCCTGTTCCCATCTTTACACGTGCTGGGGGRGTGTTGTCAGCAGTTCGGCTCCCCAGGGCACCCAGGTCTACAAGGTTATTGTCTCTCTGTTCCATTTTTGGGTGCGTGTGCCTCCCTCCGACGTGGCAGGACCAACAAGGGCCGCGATATCAAGACCATCAAGTCCCTCCGTGTGCTGCGGGTCTTGAGGCCCCTGAAAACCATCAAGAGACTGCCCAAGCTGAAGGTAACGAGCTCCATCTCCTGCCTTACATCCTCTTCTCCTCTTCCCTGGAAGCAGGGATCACCAGCGATTTGTTTGTGAGCAATAAACAAATTGTTTTCCAAGCTTTTGGGGTGTTCTAGGAGCCCTTCGTGTCTGGAGGCGCAGTGAGTTTTTAAAAGCAAGCCTGGAGCACTGCAAGGTGTCCAGAAGTAGTTCCTCTGCCAGGGAAAGTGGGGCTTGAGTGAACAAAATGGAGCAAAGCCCAGATATTCTCCTGAAAAATAGGCTGCCCTGGTTTTGGAGAGCTCAAATCTCTTTGGGAAGTTTTTAATCTTTCCCACCAGAGCAGGTTGCAAACAGCTCGGGGTTTTGTGTGCTGTGCTGTCACAGTGTTGCACTGGAGAGGGATTTCCCTTCTCAATAATGGGATTATTTCTGCATCACAGGTAGGATTATGAATTTCCCCACGTTAGCTGATGGAGTACAGAGCCAAAAAAGAGTATGAGAACAAGGAAGCCCTTTTTTTTAAACTTGTAAGTGGTTTGGGTGATTGATGAGACCCAGGGTGCCACCCYAGAAACATGGGGGTTGACCCCAGCTTTTCTTCCTGATCAGTGGATGSAGTCAGCCTGTGTCAGTTCCTTTCTGGAAGTGCCTGTCTCCATCATGAAACAGGAATAAGGACAATCCCCACTTGAAGTGCTGTGAGAGCCAGGGCTGAGAGCACTAAGGAACGTGCTGCTCTGGCAGGCAGAGGTATTTGCTCTGCCTTGCTGTTGGGGTGATGCAAAATGATGAAGTGCTTGCTAATTAGTCTTGAGTGCTGCTAATTGCATCATTAGGATGGTCCCCCATCTGCTTCCCTGGTAGCAGAGAACACTGAGGACACAAATATCCATCCCTGGTKCTGTCTCAGGGGCTGCATGGTGCCTACACGTGTGCTGGGGGTGCTCTGGGTGTTAACTTCGTTCACCAAATAACTTTTGGCCTGGGAGAAGGCCCAGCTCTTTCCCTCTTTTCCCAGCAAGTAACCTGGTCTTGGTGCAGGTCTGTGGGTTCCCCAGGGTGAGCTCTGCCCTCTCTTCCAGGCTGTTTTTGACTGTGTAGTGACGTCTCTCAAGAACGTCTTCAACATCCTCATTGTCTACAAGCTCTTCATGTTCATCTTCGCCGTCATCGCCGTGCAGCTCTTCAAGGGGAAGTTCTTCTACTGCACTGACAGCTCCAAGGACACGCAGAAGGACTGCATGTGGGTGCCCTGGGGAGTAGCTCTGGTGCTTCTGACCCCTCTGGCAAGGGCAGGGCACTGGGTCATGTCTCCTGTGGGTCCCTGTTAAGTCCTTGCTCCTGGGGACAGMATGGGCTGAAGCCTGTCTCCAGTGCTATGGCCTATCCATCTGTGGGGTGCAGAGTCCTTAATTTGCTCCTGTTCTTTCCTCCTTCTCTCTTCTGTTTTACTTTCCCCTCCTTCTCCCCTTCCTCATGGCTGAAGGGAGGAGAGGTGACCCCYGCACACACCCGCGCTGCCCCCAGGTTCAAACCCACCATCCCACACTCTGGCAGCCCAAAAACCCCAAGGTCACTGCTCCCTGTCCTCCTTGCAGAGGGAACTACGTGGACCACGAGAAGAACAAGATGGAGGTGAAATGCAGGGAGTGGAAGCGGCATGAGTTTCACTATGACAACATCATCTGGGCTCTGCTCACCCTGTTCACGGTGTCCACGGGCGAGGGGTGGCCCCAGTGAGTATTCTGCTCCTCTGTCCCCTCCCATAGGGGTGGTCACCCTGTTGGGGTGGTCGGGTTACACCCAGTGAGACTGAGGGAGGAGCTGCTGGGCTGGGAGGTGGAGAGAATAACAAATCATACCGGCACAAAAGAGGTTTTAGCCCTGCTATGAGGCTGGAGCTGTGGCTGGGGTTAGCTTCTTCTTTAGAGAGTGAATGATGGAAAACGCCTTTTCTGTGTGGCCTGGAGATATATTTGAAGTCAATATTAGGARTAAAGGTAGGACTGGACCTCTCTAAATGCCCATGTGAGCTCGGGCAATATTTTTTTCTCTGTGTGCAGAGCACAGGAAAATCCATTTTCCATCAGGGATGYGGCAAAGCACCATAAAACAAACTGCAGCCATTTAAAAGGGTCATCCTTGAAAGCAGATTAGGACAGAGCTTTACCCTGACATTAYACAAGCGTGGACAGACAGAGCTGGGTCCCATTGGAAGTGATGGATGTATCCCTGGTTGCTTTTCTCCACCTCTCTGCCCACAGGGTGCTGCAGCACTCGGTGGATGTGACGGAGGAGGACCGYGGGCCCAGCCGCAGCAACCGCATGGAGATGTCCATTTTTTATGTTGTCTACTTCGTGGTCTTCCCCTTCTTCTTCGTCAACATTTTCGTGGCTCTCATCATCATCACCTTCCAAGAGCAAGGAGACAAAATGATGGAGGAGTGCAGCCTGGAGAAGAACGAGGTATGGTCTGGGAAGGGGGAAGGAGGACATTTCCATGGGGTTTTCAGCAATTTGGGAGCTTGGAACTCCCTTGCTGTGGAAAAGGTGAGAAACTCGTGAGCCTGCTGCCTTCCCAGATCAGGAAGGAAGGAATTGTGGCAGCCACCAGCACCTCCCTGTGGTATTTCTGGGGTCCCCYGTGGCAGGAAGGAATGATAAATCTGACTCCATGTTCTCWGAAGGCTAATTTATTATTTTATGATACTATATTATATAAAAGAATACTATACTAAAACTATACTAAAGAATAGAGAAAGGATACAGACAGAARGCWACAAAGARTGATAATGARAACTCGTGACCCCTTCCAGAGTCTGACACAGCCCTGACYGTGATTGGTCATTAAGTCAAAACAATTCACATGTTGGATAAACAATCTCCAAAGCAGCACAAACAATCCAAAGCATCAAAACACATTTCACATTTCACATTCCAAAGCAGYGAAACACAGGAGAAGCAAATGACATAATWTTGTTTTCCTTTTTCTCTGAAGCCTCTCATCTTCCCRGGAGAAGAARTCCTGGCAAAGGGATTTTTCAGAAAATATGATGGTGACACTCCCAGGTGTCCATGAGGGTTTGATGGGTATTATTTTGTTGCAGAGGGCCTGCATTGACTTTGCCATCAGCGCCAAGCCCCTGACGCGGTACATGCCCCAGAACAGACACACCTTCCAGTACCGCGTGTGGCACTTCGTGGTGTCCCCGTCCTTTGAGTACACCATCATGGCCATGATAGCCCTCAACACCGTGGTGCTCATGATGAAGGTGAGCTGGGGCTCAGAGGGAGGCTGTCCCCTTCTTCTGGAGCAGTAGGATCAGTCAGGATGGGAGCAGAGGGAATTTTGGTTGTGGAGGTGCTTTGAGACAGTGTGTGAATTCCCTGGGCGCATCCCCGTGAAACAGCACAGGGCCCAGACTGGAGGTGGCACCTTTTCTAAAGGAAATTACCCAAATTATTTAGACCTCTTTACTGCAGGCAGACCCGGATTTCCTCTGTGCTCCCTTCTTAGAAGGAGTGGCATCTGTCCTGGGAGAGGGCTGGAGAGAGTAAGGAGGAGATGTTCCTGATGCCTCCAAGGCAAGGAACATGGACCACCACAGGCCTGTCCTGAGGGAGGGCTGAGGAAAAGAAGGAGTTCTGGAGGCAGCCAGGGCAGCAAACATAGRCCGTGTCAGGTCTGTGCTGGGACAGTCACCAGCCACGAGGCTGGCAGGCGCCTCCTGGCTAGTGCTGTCTCTGTTTCCATCAGTACTATTCTGCTCCATACACCTATGAGCTGGCCCTGAAGTACCTGAACATTGCCTTCACCATGGTGTTCTCCCTGGAGTGCGTCCTCAAGATCATTGCCTTTGGCTTCCTGGTGAGTGCCTGCTCCTGTTCTTTAGGAGGGTGTTAATTTGCACTTCGGCGGTGCACAGATCACAGAGGGAAGGTGTTAATAATGTGAGGTTGCTGCTACTTATTTTGGATCCTGGCCTGAGAGCTGCTTTTGGGCTGGAGTCCTTTGGTTCTCATTGCACTTTTCAGTGCTGGATGCTGCTGGGGGAAGCCACACTGCTGCTTTACTTCTTGCCTTGTGCTCTGTGCCTGGGCTGTGCATGTTCAGTGCTGCTGCACAGGCTGGGGGCTGTGCTCCCTTGTCCCCACAAGTCAGGAGGTGCTGCTGCTCTTCTGTCCTTGTGCTGTACCTGAGCAGCAGTGAGACCTCCCTGACAGATTCACAGTGCTCAAGCTCCCAGCTGCTCATTTGGGATCTGAAACCACGGATTGCTGTTTCTTCAGCTATTCCTTGCTGCTTATGGGAGACAAAGCTCAATGTCAGGAGGGTTTCTAGCCACCCTCYTTGCTCTCAGTAGCACCTGTCGTGGTCATGTTTGGTGTTGTGCCAGCTGCTGTGCGTTTGGAGTTTTTCACRAAAAGGACAGGACTGCTRGAATASATTCCTTGAGCTTTATTGCAGCATCAGCTTCATTACATGGTTGAGACAATAGAAAGAYAGCAAAAGCTCACGTCTTGCCAACAACAGCCAAAGATTTCTTTGTTACAGAGCRTTTTAAAAACTTTCTAGCTAATAGCACATTGCCAAAGCTTACAGACAATTGTTCTATCCAGTCACTAAAAGCACACATATACCTGCTTCACACAATGCTTGCTTGTCTGCTCTCTATTAACAATACACAATACTTCATTATTAAGCTTAAAACCTTCTACTATCTCRCTAAGCATATTTTTCTGCAGTCTTAAGGTTTATCTTAGCCGAGCCTAAAATCAAGCTATTGTTTCATGTCCTTGCTTGCTGTACTATTGTAACTTTTTCTACTTTCAGACTTTGTAGATGTAGCTAGTTTTAATTTCTTTGTGTTTCTAAGGCCTGCTTTTACAGCTTTCTGAAAATCTCCTTACCTTTACTGTTTCCCACACTGCTGCACAAATAGCAGGGGCTGAGATGTGTCGAGGTGTCTGTGAAGAGGAGGGCAAAGCAGCCTCCTGGCAGTGAGGGTCAATGTGCCGAGATGTTGTAGCCTCACCTAGGCTGTGGCTACTTTTCCTGCTCCCATTTGCCAGGGTGGTCTGTTGGAGGCATGAATCATCTCCCAGGAAAAGCTGCTTGCTGCAGGCATGCTCGGGTCTGCCACTGTCTCAGACACAGGACGGTGTTCCAGACTGTGGCTGCATACAAATGGGCTCTGAGGTCTCCACCACTGTCCGTGAGCAGCTTTGGCCTGTGGCCCAGCACCCTTCAGACCTGCCATCCCTGAGCTCAAATCCATGTTCCTTCTCTCCCTCTTTCTTTTGCAGAATTATTTCCGGGACACCTGGAACATCTTTGACTTCATCACGGTCATCGGCAGCATTACGGAGATCATCCTGACGGACACCAAGGTGAAGCAGGGGCTGGGAGCAGCGGGCTGTGGGGTGGTGCTGGGAGCTCCCAGCTGCCTCTGACCCTCTCATCTCATCTCCCCCCAGCTGGTGAACACCAGCAGCTTCAACATGAGCTTCCTGAAGCTTTTCCGGGCTGCTCGGCTCATCAAGCTGCTCCGCCAGGGTTACACCATCCGCATCCTGCTCTGGACCTTCGTGCAGTCCTTCAAGGTCAGTCTCGTGTGTCCTGGCCTCTCCCCAGGTGTCCTGATTTGGGACAAATTTGGGAGAAAACCTCCAAAGGGGGCCCCTCCAGAAAGCAAACCCACAAGGCCCCTCTCCCCTAAGCCTAACCCTCCCCAACCAGTTTGGGAAGGATTYCTTGGAGAGAGGTGGAAAGACCCTGTTTATTTAACAGGCACAGCACCCTCAGCACACAAAGTGAATAATACCAGGTGACAACACTCTTTCACTGCTCTGAAAATATGACAAATTCAGAAAGTCTCTCTTGGGGGTGGTCACTCTGTTCTCGGTCCCTCCTATGCTGGCTCAGCTGCTGCAGCCACAAGGTGCAAACTCTCGGGGTTCCCAGGTCCCAGTCTGGAGCAGGTTGAGTAGGTCCAAAAAAGAGAAAGGAAAAACAGTCCAGGGAAAATTCGGACTGCTTAGCTAAACTAACTAAAGAGCAGAAGCAAGAGCAAGAGTAAAGCAAAAAGCCAGGCAAAAAGCAAAASCAGCACCATGTACTGCCCTGTCTGTGTGTCCCGCCAGCCGTGGGGGAACAGGCTGATAGCAAAACCAAAMCAAAACATTYSCTCTTCAGAGCCAGTCTTGAAGGCACAGAACATAATATCCAGCATAAACAGAACACASAAATGGGGATACAAGTGTCATTACATCACCCTAGGACACCAGGCCACAGGGATGTGGTGCTGCTCCCAAATGCAGGCTGTTCCCAAGGCCTTGTAGGGGAGTTGGACCAGCACAGCTCACCTGTGTGTGCTGTACTCCTGTGGGGCTGGACCTGTGATAGATGAGGTGACTCATCTGCTTCTCTTGCAGGCACTGCCCTACGTCTGCCTGCTGATTGCCATGCTTTTCTTCATCTACGCCATCATTGGGATGCAGGTGAGACAGACGTGTCCGTGTGTCCCCCTGGCTCAGACAGTGACACTGACACGTCCCCAGTGTCGCACACAGGAGCCAGCCTTGTGCCTGCCTGTCATTGCTGCACCCAGGAGGGTGCTGAGGATGGAACAGTTTCTCTGGGAGCTGCAGGGCCCTGGGGACACTGCCATGGCCTTGTTCAGTCCAGCCCCACAGCTGGTACCTTTGGAGATGTGGCCCTGGGGGCTCAGCTGGGTGCCTGCCGTCCATTTGTCCCTGTAGCTGTGCTGCTGTCAGTCTGTTTGGGTGCTCCCCTTTGGGGCCCTGCCCTGATCTCCCAGCTGCTGGGGGGCCTGCAGAGCAGGGGGAGGCGTCAGCTGGTGAATAAGAGGCACGTGAGCCAAACCYTGCAGCTCCACACATGCTGCAGGGCTGGCTCGCCTCTGCTGTGACTAAATCCATGCTGGAGATGTGACGAAGCATCCTCTGGGGATGTGGAGCTGCCCCAGGAGCTGYCCCAGTACCCAGTGCCTCATTTTGGGGTGACAGAGGCCCCTGGCTTGTGCTGCTTGGCAACTCTGCTGTTCAGGATCTTCCAGTGGCTGATTTTTGCCACCCTGTCCTACTCACCTGAGCATCATCTCCAGGTGTTCTCCTAAACAGCCACCATCTGACTCAGCCCCCCTCCCTGCCGGGTGGTAGTATTAGATTTATTTTTTAAATTTTTTTTCTTTTTTTTAACACCATTGTGAACAAATCCCCAAGCAGTAAAGTCTGTGGGCGTTATTTGAGCAAAATAGCTGGAGGCAGAAAATATTCTACAATTACACATTCCAAAAAACCTGTACAGGGAAAAAATACTCTGCAGTTGGTGTATTTTTAGGTTCAGGGAAAGGGGAATAAATATTTAACAGTAATAACAGCACATATTTCCAATTTGAGGCACTTTACGAATGTCTTAGCACAGCCTTGGCTGAGGGTTGTTGTTAGAATATTGCCCATGGTTTGATCTTTGTTGCCTCTCCTGGTCCTGGGGATGGTGGGGTCTGTCCCTCCCTCCCTGAGCCCTTCCCCACCCTGTTTGCAGAGCTGTGCCTGACCCCAGCATCACAGACCATTCCTCCAGCAAGGGAAAAGCTCCTGGGAGTGTCCAGGAGTGTGACCCAGCAGCCATCCAGGGCAGTGGGACCTTGTCCCTGCACGTCCAAGCGTGGCTGGGGTCGCTGGGTGCCGTGTGGTGCTCAGATGGCATSGAGGGATGGATGGATGGATGTGGAATGGTTGGACTCAGCTGATCCCAGGCCCTCCATGCTCCTGTTTCCATGGCAGCTCAGCCTCTCGCAGCCTTTGCCACCCACAGCAAATCCCTGCCAAGGAGAGCAGAGTCTCCTTCCCCCATGGCTGCCTGGCACCCRCTCCTTGGCACGCTGGCTGTGCACCAGCCTGTGTTTGCTGGGGCACTTTTCATGCAATCAGAGTCACAGGATGCTTTGGCTTGGAAGGGACTTGAAAGGCCRCCTTGTCCAGCCCCATGGCAGGGACATCTCCAGCTAGATCAGAGCCCTGTCCAACCCAAGCTGGAATGTTCTCAAGTGTAGGATTGACGGGGGTTGCACGGCGGAGAGCAGAGATCTCTGCAGCCAGGTCTTGGAGCTTGTGGGTTATTGCAAAGGGTCTGGGTGCAGGGCCCTGCTGGGAGCTGCCAGGCACAGCTCAGAGCAGGCCCGAGAGAAGAGAGGGGCAGAGTGTAAAGAGGATAAGCGCATAAGAGGGTAAGAGAGTGAAGTTCCCGTTACAATACCATAAATCTTCTTCTGTGCTGAATATTCTGATTCTCACTAACCAATCTAGTACAAGATACAAATCCTATAGCATTTAAATACAGMCTATAAGAATCATTACATTACCATTCTGTGTTACATTTTAAACCCTACAAACTCCTCTTTGGGCCCCTTCTGCCAAGCTGGCAGGGTCTGCTCTGACCCTTGGGCCTGTCTGCAAGCAGAGGGTGTTGTTCYATCAAAAGGGGATYACCTTCAGCTGGCCACACCATTGTTTTCCCATTGTTYAGTAACTGAGGKATCTCAAAGCTTGCTTTCATTTCAATCTCACTTATAGTTTCCAAATTCTCAAAATCTTTTGCCAGGCAATCATATTTGTAAGGCTTTCCTGTTTCATCTTCCCCAACACTCAAGGACGGCAGTGCGAACGTGCAGCTGCTTCCCTGGCTGACAAGGTCTTGCCTGAAGAGCTGAGCCCTTTTTCTCCCTTCTGCAGGTTTTTGGCAACATCAAACTCGATGAGGAAAGCCACATTAACAGGCACAACAACTTCCGCAGCTTCCTGGGCTCCCTCATGCTTCTCTTCAGGTGAGCAGCCATGGACAACGCTCCCCTGCATGCCAGAGATGTTTAATTTGGGCAGGGCATGGTGAGGTTTCTCCTGGGGGCACCCTGGCTCAGTGCTGTGCCACCAGGAGCTGCTGACAGGGCTGTGTTGGGGACAGGAGTGCCACTGGAGAGGCGTGGCAGGAGATCATGCTGTCCTGCCTGGAGGGCAAGGGCTGCGAGCCGGACACCACGGCCACGTCCGGGCAGAACGAGAACGAGCGCTGCGGCACCGACCTGGCCTACGTTTACTTTGTGTCCTTCATCTTCTTCTGCTCCTTCCTGGTGAGTTGCCTTCTCCTCTGAGGGCTCTGAGGATCCCTGCTGTCAGCACCCCAGCCATCAGGTCATCTTCCATCACCTTCTCACAATCACTCTTTCTCCTCTTCCCTTCTCTGCTCTCTCTCCCCCACTTTCCCCCCACTCTCTTCCTTTCCCTTCTCTGCTCCCTCTCCCCTCACCTTCCTTTCTCTCTGCCTTTTCCCCCTTTGATTTAGATGCTCAACCTRTTTGTGGCGGTCATCATGGACAACTTTGAGTACCTGACACGGGACTCCTCCATCCTGGGCCCTCACCATCTGGATGAGTTTGTCCGGATCTGGGCAGAGTATGACCGAGCAGCGTGGTATGTAGCCAGCTCCTTCTCTCCCAGCCAACCTCGCAGAGCTGGTTTTCAACCAGGGTCTCTGTGTTCTCCTACTGCAAGTTTAGTTCTCAGTGATGTCTGGGACAGCCAGGGATGTGCTGCTGTCACCTGTGGTCATTACAAGGGCAGCAGCTGGTTCTTGTCCTGGTTGGTGGCACAGGCGTCTTGGGTGATGTTCAGTTTGCCATGGGGTGTTCATCCCRAGTGCTGGACGTTCCTGCTCTTCCTCGCCTCCCTGCCCAGCAGGCAGATCCCTCTCAGCCTCCTTTCCTGTCCCCAGCTGGGAGCCTTTGCCTTGAGACTGGCTCCATCCCTTGCTCCTCAGCACCCACAGCCCCTGAGAAGAGCAGGGCTGAGCGGGGCTTGTTCCCACCATGGGGATCTGCTGGGTTCCTGCCAAACCACGTGCACAGGACCTKGTTTGAGATGTGTTGGGGGGCTGTGTCCTGTTCTGGCCAGCCCACTCACCCCTCTGAGGCGGGAGGGCTTTGGCTGCTGCACTCCTGCCCTTGCTGATGAGGGCCTTGGAGAGCAGGGCTCCTGTTTGGAGGCAGCAGCCTGTTCCCGGCAGTGGTGGGGGCTCACAGGGCCCATACACACCTGGGCTGGTAGATTTTGGCTCTGCTCCTCGTGCTGCTGCTGCAGAGGCCTTGCTCTCCACTGCTCCTCCTGGGACGGTCCCAAGCATCCCTAGAGCAATGGGGGACCTGTGGCAGCTCTGGGAATGTATTTGCCCTTCACTTAGCCCCAGCCCCACCAGGATGCCTCGTGTGGCCCCTTCCAGAGCCCAGGGACTCCTTGGGGCTGTGATCCACACTGCAGGGAGCCTGTGCCATCTTAACTCTTGGCCTTGGCACCCCTACACACCCCCTTTGGAGACTCCTTGCCTCCTTGTCCTGCCCTCAGGAGACCAGCCCCAGCCAAGATATTTTTTTTTATGCCCAATATCAGCTGCAAGCAGAGACAGGAGAGGAGGTGGAGCAGTGAAACTCCCAGCTGCTTGCTGTGGGGYGGCTYTTGGGATGGGTTTCTTCACACTGGGCACTTGATGGTGGCTGGTGGCCAGTTCATGATGGCCCATGATGGAGCCACTATAAAACAAGCCTGAGCTGTCCTGTCCCTGCCATGTGCCCCTCTGATTCCTGAGCAAGCCATGCTTGTAGCCRGTGCTTAGGGCACACAGGAGACAGTTTTGGCAGCCCTGGCCCCTGTGCCAGGCCAGGAACGGGTGAGTACATCCCAACAGCTCCCAGCGCATCCCGACAGCACACGGAGCTCTCCTGGGGACAACATCCAGCACCAGCRGGGAGCAGGGATGGGGTTTGGGGTCTGGTTGGTTCTCCACCTCTGGCCAGCAGTGGAGAGGGGATGGGAGAGGATGAGGAGAAAGAAACCAGAGGCAAAGGCTCCTGGGGTCGGACGGTGACGCCGCTCTTTCCTCCCCGCCTGGTTTCCCTCCCAGCTTGTCCAAGGATGCCCGGGAGGCTGCAGCAGCTGCACCTCAGCACTTCCACCCCACGCTTCCCCAAGGGCTCTGGGCTGGAGCAGAGTGGGGAGCTCAGCATCCTGCACCCSCTCCTGCCAGCTCTGTGCCTCGGCTGCTTCCTGGTCCCCGCGGCGCCGGAGGATACGGCCGTATCCTGGGATGGCTGCATCTGGGCAGATGTGCTTCCCTGGGAGGAAAGGGGGGGGGTCTCTGTGTGTCTGGGGAGGTTTGCTTCTCATAATGTGCACCCTTGGCAGAGCTGGGCTGGTGGTCAGAGCACAGGAGTGGACTGGAGAGCCACAGCCAGGTGCCACAGCCAGCAGCTGGTCACATTATCCCTCCCTGTCTCAGGTTCCCCAGATCTTGGAGGCACGAGTGGCTCAGCTGCCAACCTCCCTGGGACCTCGTGGCTCTCAGAGGGTTGGCTGTGTGAGGACAGGGGCTCTGGTGACGTGATGGGGCACAGCTCCATGGCTTAGAACTCCACCAAGCTGCAGGCTCACCCTGTGTGAAATCCCAGCCCTCCCTCTCCCACCAGGCCCAGGGGTCAGGGGCACAATGAGGAGGGGTCGCCACCAAAACTGTCCTTCTCCAGGGTGAGGATGGGACAGTGTGAGGAGATAAGAGCCAGCTCTCATGGTGGAAAAGGCAGTAGCTGATGCTCACAGCTTTTTCTCCTCTCTGGGTCTGACAGAGCCAGAAGGAGAAGGGCTGGGGGTCTTGCCCCACAGACGGCCCCAGCATCCCCCCGTTAAGCTCCCCACGCTCCCYTCCACCCTCTCAGTGTCCTATTAACCCACCTGTGCTTCCTTTGCAGCGGCAGGATCTCGTATAAGGATATGTACAAATTAGTACGGGTGATCTCGCCTCCTCTGGGCCTAGGAGAGAACTGCCCCTACAGGGTGGCGTGCAAGGTTTGCCTCCCAGTCCTCCGCCACAGCCTGGCCACGGGACACACCATCCACCCCGCTCCCCGCTCCACTGCCACCGCGCCTCCCCAGGGAACCCTGACCTTGCTTTCCTCCGAGTTTAAAGAGGTCCACTGCCTCCCAGAGCCAGCAGCTGTTCCCCTCCAGGGGAGGCATCAGCGGGGCCAGGGGGCTCAGAGCCTCCTGGCGTGGGTTGTGACAAATTGTGCCCCCCAGCAAAGTCCCCCAGCCCCGGTTCCAGCGGCGCAGAGAGCCCCGAGGGGCGCCAGCCCAAATGCCACCGTCCCTGCTCGACTCCTCCAGGGACCTCACGGGGGACAATGAGGGGTTTGGGAGGGTTTTGTTGGGGACTTTGCTGTTGTTTTGGACAGGGAGGGCTGGGGGAGGATGAGGAGGTGACCCCTGTCCCTGGGGGATGCTGTGCTGTACCAACAGCCCTGCCCTCGAGGGTGGCACTTGGCAGGACAAACAGCCACCTCTCTGAGGAGCAGGACTCTTGCTAGTCTTGCACATAGCTCGCTGGGTCTGCCTGGGAGATGGTGACACCTCTGGAGCTTGCAGCTCCTCTCCCTTGAGCTCAGCTCCTGGCTGCTGGCCTGTTGGGATCTCTAGCTGGTCAGAGTGAACTCAAAAAAGGTTCAAARGYCTCTTTTCTTAGCTTGGYRCWTGAAGAAGGAGTMAGGGCTCTTCATTTCTCGGTCTTAAGGTTGTTTATTTTATCTTAYCTATAAAAATTTTTCTCTTCACTYGCTGAGGTCAGCTCAGCAAGACAGTYYSAGGCACTCTGCCTGCCCCCGGGGCAGTGTTATGTCTTTATACTAAAAACTACATATACAATATTTACCATTACTTTCCAATACCTATCACCTATGTTAGACAGTGAGCTTCTACTCTAAACCAATCTAAAAGTGCCAACATCACAGCAGAAGATGGAGACCAAGAAGAAGAAGAAGGAGAAAGGCTGCACACACCTAGTTCTTTCCATCTTTCCTCTTGAACTTCCATACCAAAAACTCTAAAATCTACTTTTCCACCCTAATATTCACTAATATTCTACTTAAGCTGTTGTGGCCTGCTGATCTTCATACAAGGTTGGTAATTTGCTCCAGAGGTCATAATCAAACCCACAGGCATTTTGGGCTCTGTGCCAGGGTCTCTGAGACCCCTGGCAGGGGTCTGGGCTGCTCAGCACAGCCAGAGGGATGTCCTGGGTCCTGACACTGGCCCTGAGTCCAGGGCAGCGATTTGGTCTCCTYGTGTCTCTCTGACTTGAAGGGKTTTTTTTTTAAATTTTATTTTGRGGTGATGCTTGAGCAAAATCCCACATCTGCTGCGTTCTCTGAAGTGCCATGACACCTTTGTCTGTGCCTGTGGCACAAAAGGATGAATCACAGAGCTTGCTCTTCCCTCTGCATCCCTCACGGCCCCTGAGGTGCACGAGGGAGCTCAGACAAGCCCAGCCCTTGCTCTTGTCTCTGCAGAGGAAGGGGGTTCCTCGCTGCAGCRTGGTGCAGTCACCACATCCTTCTGGAAACATCAGAAAGGCTTTCCTTCCAGATGCTACCCCTGGAACAGCTCTGCCACCCTCCACAGCTGGGCGTGGGGATGGTTTTGGCAGAGGCAAAGCAGCACAAAGAAGACCAGGCCCAGATGATTGGTCACCTCATTTAGGAAGATGGATTTGGGAACAGGAGATTTCTTGCAAGAATCTCAGATGGGGTCATCTGTTCCAGGAAGGGCTTCTTGGAGTCTTTCCACTCTTTCCTGCTGCTGCATCCCTGGCAGAAGATGGCTGAGGACGCCTGCTTGGGTCCCTGCAGGCAGGAGACACCTTTGGGAGGAGTTCCGAGGCCTTCTCAACTCGGCTCCACTCTCAGGTGCTGCTCTGCCCAGCTGGATCACCTRGGGCTCACAGGGGCATCTGCAGTGCTTCCTTGGAAGAGGGAGTCTCAGAGCAATTGGATTTCTGCTGGCTGTGGATGGGCAGAGCAGTGAAGGTGGATAAACTCAGGGAGAGGAGGAAGGAAAGAGTGCTGAGAACAGCTTCTGTTGTCATGTGGGAGAGACATCCCCATCCCCATCTCTACCTTGTGTTACCTCGGTCTCCTCCTCCCTGTGCAGGAGATATTTCAAGAACAGGAGATTTTCAGGAGTTCCTATTGCCCTGGATCAATTCCCAAAAGATGAAAAAAAAAAATCCATGTGGATGTTGCATCTTGCCAAGATCCCAAAATGCCACGTCAGCTTGCAGACGCCTTTCAGTCCAGTGAGCCTGCCCTGCCTGCCAGGTGAATGCTCCACAGATGATATCCCTGTGAGGTGAAGATAACTTCACCTCTTCCTGAATCTACTCTCACAGCTCTCCTGCTGCTCCTTGCAGCCTGTGGGGCACAGCACTTATTTCCTAACCACAGGAGGACAGATGTGCTGTCTCCCTCATTTCCTCCTCTGCCACTCACAGGCTTCTCTCAGGGCCAAGCCATTAATGCCTGGTGGTTTTACAGGGTTTACAGAATCACAGAATAATGAATAATAATGAATAATTTAATCCCTGGTGACCACCTTGTGCTGTAGCTGTGGGTCACATCTCTGGCCAGACATGGATGGATGGGTCAGATCCCCATCCTGGGTGTGCACCAACTTTTGGGAGTCATCCTGATGCCTCAGGTTTGAGCTTTTATATTYTTCAGACTCTGTGCTGCTTTAGTGTGTGGGTCTGGGCTTCATATGAGGCGATGGTGAGCTCTGTGCACAGAGCAGGGAGACAAAACAATTCCTGCTCCAGCTGGGGGCCAAGGACAGATGATCCAAATCTCAGGCCCAAGAGCACAAACAATGTGGGCTGGAGAGAGAAAAACAAGCAGGATGGGACTGCATGGGCTAAAGCTGTAACTGGACAATGAACTCCAATGTGCAAATGGAGCAGAACTGATCAAAGTGACAGACCCTGTGATCAGTCATCCATTTTGTGACCATTTTGGTTCATCTTGGGTGCAGCCCTGGCTGGGCTCTTGTGCTGCCCCAGGTGGATCCATTGAGGCCTCCTAATAAATCCCTACTTTATTCTTTAGCTCTGTCCAGCCTCTGTTCCAGCTCTGCCTTCCCAAGGCATCAATCCWGCTCAGATGGATTTCATTCCCTGTGCCTGCCTGTGCTTCACTCCGTGGGGAAGTGGTGTCTGGGCACAGCTGTGCTGCTCAGAAAGCTCCAAGATCTCTGCTCTGAGGAGCAGCCAAGTGCAATTCTCATGGCATCCCTCTTGGTCACTGAGGCAAACTCTTCCTTTCATGGACTCCACTCCTCCTGGGTTGTGTGGAGAATCTCAGGCTGAAAGGCAGTGCCTGTTTGGTGCTGGGCTCCCCAGAATTCCCCCTGCCAGGAAGGATGGCTGGGAGATCACTGTCTTGCTTCCTTTTTTGCACTGAATTCATGCATGAAAATTGCAGTCACCTCAGCCTGAGCTGGTGCTCATCCAGCCSKGCCAAGGTGCTGCTTGTGGACTCCTGGATGTTTCCTCTTGATCACCCTGCTCATCATTCTCCAGAGCTCTTATCAGCCATCTTTTTGGGTGCCTGCACCCCAAACAGCTCCTTTCACCAGTTCTGTTCACACCTGAAATGTCAGGACTTGTCTTGGTAGGGGCCTTTTTGGTCAGGGGGCTGTTTCCAAACCCTGAGAAGAGGAGAGCTCATCTCCCCTTTCCACACTGCTCTCAGCACATCCTAGGAAAGAAGCCAAGATCCCATGGGGATCCTTAATTTTTTGGCAGTGCCCACTGTGCCAGCTGAGACGGGCTCCTGTCTGGCAGTGAGGGTGGATGCCTTTGGTGTCACGAGGTGATTTGACCATCCCAAACCTTGYGGTGGCAGGGTGGGGTCCTGGCACGAGGGGAAGAAGAGGTGAGCAAGCCCAGGATCCCTGGGAGATGTGGACGTGCAGAGAGAGGGAGGCACAGCCCAGCTACCCCAGCCTGGCAGAGGGCAGCCTGGGGGCGGCCCATTTTTGGTGGCATTCCTTGCTCAGCAATCCCAGGCAGGTCCTTATGGAGCAGAGGAGTGCAAGGAGGGGAGGAGGGAGGGCATCCCACCCTAACTGCTCCCGTGGGAAACCCAAACCAACCCCAATGTTGGAAGGCCCAAACAGCTGCCTCTGCTGAGACTCTTTAAACTCCAACCTGGTGGAACTTGCAGCCGCATGTGGGAGAGAGCCAGGGCGGGAGCATGGCATGCCCAACTTTTCCTTCCGTTTTTTTTGTTCCAGCCGATTCAGCATGCCTTTTTTTGCACTGCTGCATGGTGGGGAAGTGCTCCATCCGCAGAGCCAGACGGAAGCAACTGGGCATCTTCCTGTGACAAGTGACCCTGGCCCACTGCCTTCTATGCAAGATGCTGCCTCCCAATTGCATAGACCCCACCAGCTGGGGATACACAGCCTTTGGCTATGGGTTAGGTGGCCATGCCAAGCAAATACCAGGCACCCCCCCGGGAGGGAAGAGGCCCCGGAGGCCACGGAGCGCCGCGGTGCAAGGCACCCTTATCTGCAATAACCCATGGCTCGAGTGCCGTGTATCTGATTTATACCACTCGCACACAGCCCTGGAACCTGTGGGACGAGGTGGGGGCGCGTGGAGGGCTTTAGGAGAGGGGTTCAGAGCACAGGACTCGTCCCAGGCTGGTAGCGAGACAGGCGCTTGAGGCCAGCAGCAGAGAGGAGAGGGGTGAGTCGCTTTCTGCCAGCATTCCTGGGTCTGTGTGAGCAGTGCTATAAATCCACATCAGGACAGTCTCTCATGTATGATTTGCCTTGATTAACGGGTTTCCTGTTCTTTTCCTGTTTGTCCGTTTGTTTTTTTCTTTTTTTTTTTTTGGTTTTTATTTTTTGTTTTTTTTTCATTGTTCCTTCCTTCCTTCCTTCCTTTCTTCCTTCCTTCTTTTCTTTTTGGTTTGTTTTTTTTTTTTCTTCTCTCCTGTTTTTTCCTGTACTATTTTCCGTTTGTACGTTTTTGGTTTTTTTTCCGCTCTCTGGGAATGCCTCCTCTCTCTCTGCATCTCCCTCCCTCCCCTTCCCCCTCCATGAGCAGTGGCCGAATCCATTACACTGAGATGTATGAAATGCTGACTCTTATGTCACCACCGCTAGGCCTCGGCAAGAGATGTCCTTCCAAAGTGGCCTATAAGGTAGATCAACCCTTCCTTCTCTGGGGGTCAGAGCCCTGCAGGAGCCGGGCCACAGCGGGAGGCGGGGAGCTGGGGACTTGTTGGGGTGTCCAACGTGTGTTTGGCTCACTGCTGGGGAGCCTGGTGTGCCCACAGGAGCCCTGGCCACGCTGGCTGGTCCCCATGTGGGTGACAGTGACAGCTCCAGGGGAAGAGGAGGGGCAGGATCAGCACTAGTGTGGAAATGGGGAGGGCTGCAGGAGGTGAGCTGAGGCCACAGTTAGGAGGGTGAGATGTCCTCAGGAGTTCRTGCCCAGGGGCTTGGAACCATCCTGATCCCAGCTGGTGCAGAAGCCCATGGAGATGGGAAGCAG
>JACDOX010000108.1:2158406-2169627 GCA_014549065.1 Cardinalis cardinalis
GTGTGGTTTGGTGTGGTGTGGTGTACTGTGGTGTGGTATGGTGTGGTTTGGTGTGGTTTGGTGTGTGGTGCTGCCAGCATTGCCCATGGTGTCCTGCTGCCTTGCAGGGCATGGGCTCCCTGAGCGAAAGCTCCATCCCCTCCATCTCGGACACCAGCACTCCCCGGCGAGGCCGCCGCCAGCTGCCGCCCGTGCCCCCCAAGCCGCGTCCCCTGCTGTCCTACGCGTCCATGCTGCGGCACGCCGGGGACACCTCTCCCCCGGCCGACGAGAGCGAGGGCGGCTCTCCGCTGCTCTCCTCCAGCCTGGATCCCAGCGCGGCCGGCCCGGCGGAACCTTCCAGCTCTCCGGCGGGCAAGCAGAGCCGGCAGTCCACGCCGCAGCGCTACATCTCGGAGCCCTACCTGGCGCTGCACGACGACTCGCACGCCTCAGACTGCGGTGAGGAGGAGACGCTCACCTTCGAGGCGGCCGTGGCCACCAGCCTGGGCCGCTCCAACACCATCGGCTCGGCGCCGCCGCTGMGGCACGGGTGGCAGATGCCCAACGGGCACTACCGGCGGCGGCGGCGAGGCGCGGCGCAAGGCGTCATGTGCGGGGCCAGCATCGACGTGCTCAGCGACACCGAGGAAGATGACAAGTGCTAGAAGCTGCCCCCTCTGTCCCCCCGAGCCTCAAACCCGCGCCCCGACCTCGCCTCGGCTGCCCCCCGTCCATCCCGCCCTGCCCTTCTCCGATGCATGCTCTTCGCCGCGCCTGGGAATGAAACTGAAAAACCAAAACCAAACGCAGGGGGAAAAACAAAAAACAAAACAAAACAAAGCAAAACAAAACAAACCAACCAACCAAACAAACAAAAAAAGCCCCCACCCCAAATCGACCGGAAAGGAAAGAAAATAAAACAAACCACAATGAAAAAGAAAAGAAAGGGGAAAAAAAGTCTTTGTGCAAAAAAAAAAAAAAAAAATTAAAATCTGTTGAGTTTCAGTTATTATTATCACTTTTTTTTTCTGCACAGAGAAGCATTTGATGGGCAGCAGAGCGGCCCGGCCGGGTTGGTGTGCTGGGGGACAAGGGAGAGCCCCCCCCAGCCGCAGCCCCGCTCCCTGCCCCTAGAGGGATCCCCGGGAAAGCTCATCCCGAGGGATTTTCTGCTCCCTATGGCCGGAGAGTCCCAGCAAAGGGATGCAAGGGACACACCCCCTTTGCTCTGTCGCTTGGGCTTGTGCTGCTGTGGCTTTGCACTTCCCTCCCCGAGGGTCTCATCCTGCCTGGAAAAGGGGCAGGATGCGACCATGGGGGCAGGGATGGGGGGCTGGGATGCACCCAGACAGACCAGAGCAGCTGAGGCTGCCAGAGGGGGCAGAGCTGGTTTGTACTGGGGGTGGGGGGCTCAGTGCTGCGGGATGTACCCTGTGTCCCACCGACATATATTTATTTATATACGGAGAACTCTAGGTGTGCCTGTGTGTGTATATACGGGGTGTGTGTGTGTATATATATTTATATGCTGTATATATAAAGATATACACATACATAGATTTGTTTTAATCACCTGACAATGCTGGCCAGCCCCCTGGGGCTCCTGCTGCCTGCTTTGGTGGGGCAGGACTGAGCATCCCCGGGGGGCTGCTGTACAGAGCACTGGGAATGTCACCTTGCTCCCCCTCCCAGGTGTTCCCAGCGCTGGGAATTGCATTTTCTCTCTCAGAGGTGGCTGTGGCGAGGGCTCCTCGGGCAGCTCGGTGCCTGCAGGAGGGGGATGCCCAAGGGATGAGGACAGACTGTCGCAGGGAGGAGGCAGTGCCAAGGGGGTGATGGCAAACCTCTCTCTCAGAGGCCTCTTTGCTTGTTTTCCCAGGAAAAGAAGAAATCCATGTCTGCAGGGGAGTGAAGATGTTGTGAGTGCATGATGAACCTTTAAGATCTTTTCTCCAGGCACAGGCATTGGGGTTTGGCACCAGCCCTGCCTCAGTTTCCCCTGCTGCCCTCTCCGGGGCCTGGCACCCCTTTGGAGAAGGGCTGCCATGGGGGCTGGCTGTGCAAACCCCACGGCCTCGGTGTGGGAGCAGGTGGGTGCCCAGGAGCTGGGGAGACTTGRGGAAGGAGCACTGTCCTGAGCAGGGAGGCTCAGCCCTCCAGCACACACTGACAATGCAGAACAGGGCCACCTTCCAGCTCCAGTCATTAATTAATCTGCTAATTAAGTGCTGTCAGCTCTCAAGGATCCATGCAGTGGGTGCAGTGCTGTGCCCAGGGAGGTGCTGCTGGTGGCCCRTGGCGATGGGTGGCTCACCCTGGTGACCAGTGCTGTGTTTCTGCTGTGAGCTGTGTCGGGTGTCAGCCCCAGCGTGGTCCTGGGGAGCTGGAGGSTGCTGTGCCTTTGGAGCCTCAGGGAAGGGTTTGTTCTGAGGGCTGGAGGATGCTCAGTGTGTTTGGACCAGGTGTGGTGGCCATGGGTGGAGATGGGACATGGGGGATGGGCAGGTGAAGGCAGCACAGCCCTCACCCTGCCCTTCCTCCTGCCCACAGCTTTGCCTTGCTGCAGGTTGTGTTGGTSTGGGTCTTTGGGGCTGTTGTGCAGCTGAGCAGCAGCTCTGGCCAGGCTTTGCTTTGGTCCTGGATAGCTCATGCCTTCTCCTGATGGAAAGTTGCACAAGCTGCCCTGCTCCTGCATGTGCAGACCATGCCCTGACCGCTTTGTCAGCTCCTCCAGAGAGGAGCTCTGCTTTGTGAGAAGCAAATCCCAGTGGCTCTGAAGGCTTCCTGCTCCAGGGCTCGTGCATGGACCAAACCCCCCCTTTCCCATGGCCAAAGTGCCCCCTGTGCCCCCTTACAGGGCCCAAAGCTCCTCCTGCCTCCAGCGGTCCCTGATGCTGGGGGACACCTCTGCTGCTTCCCAAACCTGCCCAGGCATCCGAAAAATCCACAGGCTCAGATCCTGCATATCCCCCTGTGTCTCCGTGGGACAAACCCTGTCCCGTGCAGCCGCGGGGACAGTCCCTGCTGGTGGCTGGGGACACGGGCACCTCCTGGTCCCTTCCAGCCATCCATGAGCCGTCCGTGGCTTCACCCCGAAGCCTCCGGAGCTGTGGAATTTGGGAGAGCCGGGTCTGAGCGGGGACAGGGGACGCGGCGCTGCCGRGGGCAGGGGAAGGCGATGCCGTACCTGCTCTAAATATAGGTGTCGGTATCGTCTCCTTCTAAATGCGGAAAGGTGTCTGACAATGCGCCGGGCCCTGMGTAAGAGCCCGCGGAGGGGAGGGAGGAGGCGGCTCTTTGTGTCTGTGCCTGGCGGGTGGGAGGGAGGCCGCGATGCTCTCCCAGCGGGGGCACGTTCCATGCGGATTTCCAGCTTTTTTGGGCGCTTTTCTCCCCTCCAGCCCCGGGCATGGGGCCGGCGAGCGGTGTTGCTGGTGGCGGCACAGGATGGGGCACGGCCACCGCCCGAACCGGAGCGCTTTGGCACGCCAGCCCCGTGTTGAACTAACGYACAGAAACTGTGTGCCACCCAGCACAGCCCCTTTTCACCCGGAAAGGGCCCGAACTCGCCCCGTTCTGCCTCTCCCGGAGCAGCCGCAGCGCTGGGGACCGGCGGGGGGACACGGTGGCACCTCCACAGCGCGACTCTGAAACCAAAAACACCCCCGGGAGAACCACGGGAGAACCGAGCGGGGAACCGAAGCGGCCCCGAGGCACCACTGCAGCCCGTGCCTTGCTTTTCGAGGCGCTGGACTGGGCTTGGCTGCTGTGCCATCTCTCCTCTGTGGAATTTGGGACATTTCCGCAGCCTCCCGGCCACCAGGACTGTGCCAYCCGGAGGCACGATGGGCACGGAGGGATGGATCTCAACCTCTGCCTGCACAGGACATGCCCCGGGCAGGCTGGAGCTCACCAGGGGCGTGCAACTGGTTCCCAGTTGGGTGCTGGGGCTGGGTTGGAAGCCCTGCAAATCTCCGGGGGGGGGGCTGTGGTGGGTGTGTGGGGAGGGTGGGTGGGTGGGAGATGCTCTGCCTTCCTCCCCCAGGCTCTGGGGTGGGATGTTGTAACATAAGCTGCTCGTTTGGACCCAAACGGGGAACCGAGCTGACCACCAACAATGTACAACTCCTCAATGTTTTTTGTCAAAAGGAAAGAAAAATAAAACCTTGTTGTAAAGAACCGCTGCAGGCTTGGTGTCATTGGCACCCCCCGGTGCTGGGAGGGCTATGGGGACTCTGGGTGATGCCATGGACCCCTGAAAATGTCCCCATGGCAGGGAGGGGGAGGCACACAGCCTGTGCTGGCACTGCCATCACGTGGGATGGGGTGTTCTGCAGGCCCAGGCAGGGCGGGGGCTGTGGAAGAGAGGGGCAGGGGGGATATTTGAGATACCCTGGGCTAGCTGGGGCTCAGACCTGGCTGCTTCCAGGTGCTGGGCTCTGGGGGAGCTGGGAGAGCCAGGAGCCTGAGGAGCTGTTAATGGTGGCACTGCAGCAAAGTGGCCAGGGGAAGCCAAGGGCATCACGGTGACATCGGTGASACGGTGTCACTGCAGGAATGCAAGGCAGCAGCAGCCTGCACACTGAGCTTGGAAGCCCTGCTGGCATCCGTGCTGTGGGGGCATCCAAAGAGCTTGGCCACCCCTCAGAGATGCCAGGGGGCTGCAGGTGCTGTTGACTGGTCCAAAGCTTGTGGGTGAGTTGTCAAGCAAAGATGCTGAAGTCACATCTGCTTTTTTTGTTAAAGCATGAAAAGTTCCCTGGCAGCCAGAGGTGAGGCAGCAGCCTCCAGGCTGAGCTGGGGTGACGGGATGGTTTGTGGCTTCTCAAGAACACTCTCCTTCTTTCCCTATACCATGCCAAGAAGAGCTCGGGGAGGATGAAGGCAGTCACCTTCTCTGGACCCCCTGAGCTGAGCTTTACCCTGTGTGCCTCACAACACCAAGGACTAAGCCCACATGACCTGTAGTAGGGACTGCTTTTATCCTGCCCTTCACTTTGGGCAAGTTTCCCTTTATTTCCCAAATGCTGACAGATCTGCTTTTCACTTCTCTGGCTCATGAAGTGATAAGAAGTTTTTTCAGTGGGAAGCGTGGAGTTCCAGGAGATGGCCCAGCTTTGAGAGCACTTCCCGAGGCGATGAAYGCAATGACAGCCCAGCATTTTTTCCAGGCTGGGAAGTGAGTTCCCATTTTATAGCCAAAAAAGTGATCTGCAGTCCTGACTGCGGGGAAGGCTCTGCAGGGTGGTGATGCCACCTTCAGCTCTGAGGCCTTTGCAGCGCTGTTGGAAGCAGTTTGAGGAGAGGATGAACGCCTGTGTGGGCCAGAAGTGCTGCATTAACATTCCTCGAAGTGCTGTTTTAAGTATGAGCTGCTCCAAAAGCTCTGAAAGCCTCTGGAGTGTGCAGGTCTCTGATGGACATCCCATGGAACCCCACCTTGGATGAGTGGTGGATGCAGCTGCTTGAGYGCATGACCACCCCCAGCACATTTCCCCAAATCCCCTAAAAATATCTGGGGCCATGGAGAAGACACCCAGAGCAGTGCAGAGGCAGAGCTTCACCCTCACAAGGGAAACTGGTGCTGCAAAACGGGGAGCCTTGGCTGTGGGAGAGCCAGAGCCCTGCCTGGCAGGCACAGAGGCTAAAAAAAGCCCYTTGACAAATGGAACAGAAAGGTTAAAATTATCTGTACATCATCTGAATAACAATGGCGATGCAGATTGTACCTGCTTATAATAGCTCCAGGAGACAGGGGATAAATTGGGAACAAAAGTACCCCAGAAACAGATAYGGCTGCCAGAAGTGCTGGGGCTGCTCCTCCTTGAGGGCCACCAGAGCCCAAAATCCTGGTCTGGAAGTGCTCCAGGACCTTTCCAAGCCCCTGTCCCTGCCCAGGTTCCCATGGGAGCAATCCCAGCCCCTGGTACTGCTGTGCATGGCCTGGGGGACATGAACAGTCCTGTGCTGGCACAGCTGCACATCATCACCCCCTAACCTGGGTCGAGAAGGATGCACTCCTCATCATGCTGGATTGTTTTTCTCTCTGTCTCTKCCCCACTTTCCCTCCTGCACAGCCAAATGAGAGCCCATGGCATGGGGTGTGTCTGTAGCTCTGCAGGCACAGGCACTTCTCTGAAATATTCCTGGATTGTTTTACAGGCAGGATGTCAGCAATTGTGCCTCCCTGCAAGGGAAGCCTGGCTCTGGTCCTTTGGTCAAACATCTGCTCCCTCCTCCAGCAAAACAAGGGACACTTGGCCATGAGGCTGCTGCAGCCAAACCCCAACCCCTTGGGGCTGCAAAGGACAAGAGCAGGAACTTGAAAGGACGAACCCTTTTCTCTTCCTTTTCCCCGTGCTAGCGAGGTGTTTGAATTCCACGGGTTCAAGGAGGAGGGGGCAGGGTTTGCTCCCGCCGGGGGCACAGCTGATGGCTCGGATCTCGGATCGGAGCCGCCTCCTCCCCTTCCTCTGGTGGCACTTCCAGCACACTGAGGATGTGTGTGGGCTCTGAAGAAGGGCTGGTGCTTACTCACAGCGGCAGCCACGTGGAGCTGCCGGCTCGTGGGCTGCCACAGCACTGGCAGTTCCTCGGGAGAGCCTTCCCCCGTGCCAGGAGCATCCCCCCCATTCCTGCCAGGAACATCTACCTGCTGTCTTACATATCAACAGTTCTATTATCATTACAGTGCAAGGATTCCATACCACCAGAGTTTTGTACCTCCTCAATGTTTCTTGTAGGCAGCTCCTCTAAGCACTGACTGTTCCTGGTCCTTGCAGCAGCCATCTGACTCCAGATCCCCCCAATCCACTCTTTTATACCACTGTTCTTATTGGCTACAGGTGTGGCCTGTTAACATCAGGCTGCTCCTAACCTTTAGTAATTGGTTCAGCTGCGACTCTTTAGGGGATAAGATTACATTCTATACCACCTTCATGTACCCACACTGTATCCCCCTACAATTCYCCCTTTTTCTTTTAATTAAAGAGTTGCAGCATTTCTAGAATACATATTCAAATCAATTAACATTATGACATATTTATACATTTCATTTAGAACTAAGAGTTATACAAGTGTTCAAACAGCATATTATAGTACAGATATATGTATTTCTAAATATAAGCTCAGTTTTATAGCTTTTCTCAGTTTACAAAGTACTCATATTTAACACTAATAGCTGTAATTGATATATTTTGCCAATAGTTTAGTATTCAAATCCTGTTTCCCCAAATCCATGGGRTTATACAGTTTAGTCCCGAATCCACAGGGCAATACAATTTAGTCCCAAATCACATCAGGGTCACCACTTGTTGTCCTATATATCAAGAGTTCTATTATCATTACAGTGCAAGGATTCCATAGTGCCAGAAGTTCACACCTCCTCAATGTTTCTTGTCAGTAGCTCCTCTAAGCACTGACAGTTCCTAGTCCTTGCAGTAGCCACCATCTGACTCCAGWTCCCACCACTCCGCTCTTTTATACCACTGTTCTTATTAGCTACAGGTGTGGCCTGTTAACATCAGGCTGCTCCTAACCTTTAGTAATTGGTTCAGCTGCGACTCTTTAGGGGATAAGATTACATTCCAGACCACCTTCATTTACCCACACTGYATCCCCCTACACCTACCCACCAAYGCCAGAGGTGTGTGTCCAAAAAGGAGACAGAGGAGYCCTGTAAATTTATAGGAAAAAAGGGAGAGGTCATGGGTATTTCCCATGGGGTCTCTCAAATTTTCAGAGGATACAGCCTCCTTTTTATCCCAATTTCCCTCTCTCTTTCCCCATTGGCTGAGCTACTTGAGAGGTACACACTTCCCAAAACGCCTACTACCTAAGACCCCCCTTCTAATGCACGCCCCCCCTTTTCCTTTTCCTTATGTCAACCAGTGRAATTCCTATGGAATTTATGGTTCTTCCCATTGTTCCTTTCACCCCTCTGTATCTAACTTAATTTATCAGCAGACCCACAGCTTGGTTGTAAAGACAAACCTCCCTCATGCCACTCATCAATCAGTGGAATACTTCCCATTGTTTCTTCTATCTCTCAATGCTGGTTTTATCTACCAGCAGACCCAGAGATTTTTTGCAAAGACAAATCCCTCATTCCTCTCATTCCCGCAGGTGAGCATCCCCCCATGGATGAGCATCCCCCCATGGATGAGCACCCCTCTGACAAACTATCCCCTACAAACCTCCCCCTTTTCCCTGTGCTCCCCACAGGAATTATCCTCCCCGAAGGGCTGGAACAGCCTGGCCTGGCTCAGCAYCTCTAGTTTTTGTTCTTCTAATTTATTTCTGTCTCCTGGCACTGATCTGCCTTGCTCAGGGGTGTAGCTCTGCACTTCTGCACTGGCTGTGTTTGCCAGGCACCACGGGGAGCAGGTGAAATCCCAGGAATTCCCTGCAAACTGCCCCCTACCCATGCACAGGAGAGCCAGCTGGTATTTGCTGACTCCCAGGAGGTTTTTGGGAGCTCTTTTGTGTCACCTTTTGGCTTTACAGGCAGCAGGGAGCAAGGGGACAGGCAGGGCTGAGCTCGCCTGCTCTCACAGTCCCATCTCCTGCTGGAACTCCACTGAGCAGGGAAGAGCCCACTGTTCATTTGACTTTGCTATTTCTGCATAGATAATTAAAAATAACCCCAAACCAACACAATTCTGGCTTCTAAATGAATGCCAAAAAGCACGGATTGCTCTCCTTCCCCAGCTGGCACCTCCCTGTCCCCACAGCAGGGTGTCCCTGGCACGGGCCAGTCGGATGCTGGGAGGGCTGGGCGAGTGGGTGGAAATAATTTTGGCTGCAAATCCCCCCAAACCAYGCTCTGTGCTCAGCTCAGAGGCACTGCAGGGCTGAGCTGGCTGTCCCTGCAGTGTCCCAGYGCATGGATGAGCTGCCACAGGGACCCTGCCCATGGCTGTGACACCCCAGTGGGCAGCTCCAGACCTCAGCAGAGGTACCAGTGATGCTTGGGGTGCAAAGCAGAGGGATCAGGGACAAGGATGGGTTATTTTTTAAAGCCAGGCCTAGGCCAGAGTCTCTCTGCCTCCCACACACCCTCCCCAGGGACTCAGTGAATTTATGGAGCACTCTGCCACAGATGATGTGAGCTTCAGATTGATTTTCACAGATCTACAGAATCATGGTCATCAGGAATGATGTGAGGAGTTGGGGTTTTTTGGGTATTTTTTCCTTTYCAAAAGAGGAGGAGCAGAAAAGAAAATAAATCCAAGGTTATATTTCCCAGCAAAGTTTCATCCTACAGTATCAGGATTAAATAAGGAGGGTTTGTGCATCGCTGGGTGAGGGATGCAGTGTGCAGCACCATCAGCCAGAGCCATGAGTCCCACTGCCCCTTCCCTTGGCCTCTGAAATGTTGACAGGGGCCTGCAAATATCCTTTATAATAATTTACTTCAGGGGAATGCAATCAAGCTTATTTTTGGGGTTTTTTTTTAGGGTTTTTTTGGGGGTTTTTTTTGTTTCTTTTAGTTTTGTTTGTTTTCATTTTTAAATTTTATTTTCGTTTTCCCTCACTGATCAAAGGGCRGCCCCCATTTCCACAGCCATAGGTTTCCCAGCACTTGTCCCAGCCTGAGCCCCTCTTCCCCCAGCATGTGACACGCTGCTGGATCAGCAAGTCTCACCTCCCTACCAGCCAGGAGCTCGTCAGGAACCCAGCGTGAGCTGCTCGGAGGAGCTGGGAGCGAGCAGAGCCTCCCCTGGCCCCCGGCAAAGGCTCCTCTCCCACCTCCTGCAGGAAAAGCTGCAGCTSCCTCCTGCAGCACAGCCAGGGTGGCACGGGGGGGAGGGATGAGCAGGGATCCCTGCATCCCTCTGTTGGGAAGGATGAAAGCTTGACAAGAAGGTGTCACAGATGTGGATGCTTGGCAGAAAGATTTTTGAGTGTAGAACCTTGTGAAAAACGCCAATCACTTGTTTTTTAAAATGTTAAAAGTTCAATAGTAATAAAATGGTGATAAAAATAGCAATATAATTAGAGTAATAAAAAATTTGGACAATTAGGGTTAGGACAATATGCGGCAATAAAAAYAAAGAGTTAGAGACAGTGCAGGTACCTTTTTCTGGGAAAAGTAAGCCCAAAAAAGGACCCACGTTAACAGAGGATTAACCCTTAAAAACAACAGCCTGTTGCATATTCATACACCTCATCCATGATGCATAAATTCCATTCAAACACAGGATTCKGTCTGGGCAGTGTCAGCTTCTTCCTCTGAATCCTGACGGTGTCTTCATGGCTGAGCRAGGCAGGAAGAAGTTCATTGCTTCTGAGAATGGAGCAATAAATTCTCTTTCTCTGAAAGATTCAGGTGTCCTGTGGCTGCTATCTCAGTGCGAGTCCTCTCTTTAAAAAAAGTATCTTACATAGCATAGTTTCTATTTTAACATTTTGTTATACCCTAAAACTATATTTAACACACCACTTAAGAGAATTAATACAGCATCACTTTCTAACATAACATATATAATATTCATTTTAATATTTGCAAAAAGCCAATCATAAAACATGCATTTTTCACAGTTTGCAAATCCCTGCTTTGCCCAGGGCTGGTTTTGTGGATGCAATAATCTGGTCAGAGAGAGAGAGAAAGCTAAATAAGCTTTCCCATGAATCGGTCTGGGAAACTTTAGGGAGCTGGAGAGAAAGAATTTGAAACAAGCTGCACCTGGTATTTGTAACAAGTTGTTTACTCCCAAGGGATGTCATCTTAATTAGCCAATCATGTGAAATGCATTGATTAAATCACCAGGTCCACCTGTGTCGGATGAGGCTCTAAAAGAAGATGTCTCAATAAATGTGAGAATTTTTGCCCTTTTTGCCTTCTGATTGTTTTTGGAGTCTGTGTCATTTCTGACTCAAAAGCAAAGGTTTGGGAAGAGGGACGTCTTTCCACCCACTTTTCCAACGCTGGAGGGCAGATGGGATTAGCAGTCACATGTACCAGCACTGTCTCCTTGTCTTGGCCTCTTTTTTCCCTGCACCAGCTCCTCCAGCCTGTGCTAACGACAGCGATTTGGGGTTTGGCTCCATCGGAGGGCTGGTGGGTGCTCACACACAGCCRAGGGTGGCTCTGAGCAGGGCTGGTTCCCCTCTGAGTGTGCCCAGGGGAGCCTCTCCGGGTGCTGCAGAGCCCAGGGGAAAAACCTTTGTGCATTGTCACCCCTGGCCATAAAGCTGCTGCCCTCAGAAGCTCTGTCCCTGTCACCCCTTCACAGAA
>JACDOX010000108.1:2177233-2194455 GCA_014549065.1 Cardinalis cardinalis
TTGTCTCCCTGCTCTGTGCACAGAGCTCAGCATCCCCTCATATGAAGCCCAGACCCACACACTAAAGCAGCACAGAACCTGAAAAATATAAAAGCTCARACCTGAGGCATCAGAGCAGGGTGAGCCAGAAGGATTTAGGAGCCCCCGCCCGCCGTGGGACGCTGCAGCTCCGTCAGCGCTTCCTGCCCGCAGCTCGTGAGCTCCTCACTTGTTTGTTTATTTTGGGGAGGGAGGGGGATGCTTCAAGAGCTGAAAGAGGAATGTTTTAAAGGAGGAATTCAGTGCCAGATTGGCATCCTCTGCATCAGAGTGTGCTGGGAGCTGCAGGAGGGAGCTGCGTGTGTCAGCTCCTTCTGCTCAGAGCCACSCGTGGTATTCAGCCACCCTGGGCCTTTCCAGGGGCTGTGGGGGCTGCTGAACCCAGAGAAACCTGCAGCACACTCACATCCAGGTCCTGGGGTGTGTTTTAGGGTACTCCAGGCTTTTTCTGCTTTCTACCAAGTAAGAGTGAGCTGGGCCCTGAGGCAGAGGTAATTGGCCTCTGGCACAAAGAGAAATCCATGGTGGCACCTGGCTCTCAGGGTTCAGAATGAAGATCTTCCACCCTGACTGAGAACTGGTGTCCTCCTCCCACTGAGAGCTGCTCCTTTTAGGCTGGAAAAGACCCCTGAGGTCACTGAGACCCRCTGCTAACCCAGCACTGCCAAATCCACCATGAGACAGGCCCAGGGCTCCCCGGCCCACAGAGGATGGAAGGATGTGCTTTGAGAGCTCCCTCTCCCACCCCTGCTTTCCTACCATGGTTCTTTGTGTTCATCCCAAGCCAGCCACACGTGGCCACCCTGCAGCTGAGGCTTTCTCCAGSGGAAATCCTCCTCACCCCTTCCCAGACCTGCTCTGCCCAAGGGGGCTGCCCAGCTGGAGCTGCCAGGAATGAGGCTTGAGGATTGCCAGGGTGCTCCAAGGGCACTGAGCTGGRAAACATTCCCTTCCCACTGCTGTTTCTGGGAGAGTTTGCTTTAAGAGCAGGGATCCAGACTATAATGTTAATTTTGCTGCTTTCCAAGAGGAGTCAATACTACAGAGTCTTTGTGATTCTGCTGGAATTACAATATGTGATTACCAGGGTAGAGCCGCTGGTTAATTACCTGCTCATTTGTTGTAATGCTCCTGAATAGCTTGTGAAAGTGTGGCAAATGCATTGCTCCTGCTTTTAATGCCTTATTCACAGATAGTGGAAGATAAACAATGTTCCATGTCACATTAGGGTGCTGCAGCACTTCCCTGGGGTCCCTCCTCAGCCTGGGGAAGGCAGGAATTCACAGGTGAGATGAGGCAGGAACCTTGATGTCCCTGTGACTGTGATCCCATCCCCTTGGATGGGGACCCTGACCAAGCCCAGGGCCACGCCAGCAAGGTGGGATGGCCCAGCCTGCTGGGGAAACCGCTTGGGAGTGAGTGTGAAGCACAAACCTGTGCTTTGTGTCAGGTTCATACAGGAAACGTGTGCATTTGTGTGGAGACCGACAATGAAACAGTTGCAAATTCTAATAATAACTGAGGAAAGTAAAGCATGGAAGAAGGCCTTTGAACCTGTCTTTTGTTTGCAATTAACCCTGGTTGATTTAGGAGCAYTGGAATTAAGGCGTTAAGGAYGTTGCTTTTTTGCTTGTAGTTAATCCTTAAAGAGTTCTGCAACAATAACCTTTTGAAGTATAATTTTAGAATATTGCTTGTATCCTTGAAACTATAGCTTTAGAATGGATATAAAAGAAACATGCTTATCTCACGCCTTAATAAAGCAGAGAAAAACAGCTTGAGAAAGGAAGATGAACATCARCTCAAGRATTTATRRTTTTGACCAAGRGAAGCTGGACATCACTGTTATKAGATTTATAGTCCTTGCAATTAAAAGGTGGATCCACATCTGGGGAGCTGGACTTCACCAGATGGGATTTGTCTTTCTTCTTTTGGAAACTGGATCACCACCACCTGGGGATGCTCCTTTTGGGATACATCCTGAGAAAAACTACATCACAATAGTGTATAGAATTGTGACATAAAAATTGGGAACAGAAACTGCTGATGAGTAAAAACATTGGAATAGAAACTGCTGAGAAAGCTGATGGGTACCCCTATAAATACCTGTAAGCCTCAACTATGGGTGTGCAGTGGGAGGGAAAATTTCCCCCACTGTACCCAGCGCTGTATTGCTCATGCTTTACCATATTAATTAATAAATTGATTGYTGCTTGAGTATTGGCCTAGTCAAGCTTCTTATTCATAACAAGAGGAGCTCCTGCAGCAGTGCCAACCTTCCTGAGCCTCTTTGAGCCTGTTTGTCGTGGCCTGTTGGTGTCAGGGAAGGGGTTTTGTGCCCCTGGAGAGGGGTCAGCCTCCCCCCAGCCCCATCCTCTCCTGCCAAGTGCAGTGCCTGGTTCTGTGCCCACCAGAGAGGCAATGTTTGCTCATAGCAGGGCCTGTTTGCCCACACAGCTCATTTGGACATCTGGCTTGGCAGATTGGAAAAATGGGCAAGGAAACACTGAGGCCTGGATGGCAAATTTGGACTGGTTTTCTCCTATTCTTTTTTTKGGKTTTTTTTTTTTGTGAAGGTGCCGCTTGTGGTGTCCTGGTTACAGCTGCACAGAAATTTGCCCTTCAGGAGWTCTTTGCCTTCCTGATATTGCACTCCAACCATCTAAATTTTATCTCCATTTGGTGCAGCCATTTATCTCCATTTTTGGTGCAGACCACCTAAAATATTTGCCAGCTTTTTAACCACARTTCTCTCTCATGACCCTATCCTGGACTTTGCCTCTCAGGACACGTCCCTGCTGCAAGGCCTTTGGTTCCTSCCCACATCACTGCAAAGAAATGGGCTCTATCAGCACCAGCCCAAATTTGGGTCCTAGACCAAGCCTGGCATCTTCATGGGACAGAGATTTAAACAAGCTGCTCTGCCCAGGGATGCCAGGAGGTTGCTTTTAAGCTTRGTTGTGTGTCTGGACTCAAGGACCAAGGAACCAGAGCGTCTCCTCCAGCTCACTGAGTGTCACAAGGGAGATCTGGCAGGGCCAGCACTGCTTTAAAGGTGTTTCTGGACATGGCTTACTCCATCCTACTCCATGAAGGTTGAGGGAAATGAGATTGCTCAGCCTGGAAAGGAGAAGGAGTCAGGGTGACCCARTTGTGGCCTTGAAGTGCCTGAGGAGAACTTACAGGAAAGGTGGGGCAGCATTTAGTGACAGGACAAGGGAGAATGGGTTCAAATTGAAAGAGAGGGTGTTGAGATTGGATTTTAGGAAAAAATCCCTTATGTGAGGGTGGTGAGGCACCAGAGAAGCTGTGGCTRCCCCATCCCTGCAGGTGCTCAAGGCCAAGATGGATGGAGTTTGGAGCAACCTGACCCCATGGCAGGGGGTTGGAATGAGAYGATCTTCAAGGTCCCCTTCCAACCCAAAAACTTGCATTTCCCACTCTTGTAAGCAGAGATCTGAGGGTGCCCAGATCTGTGGGTGGCAGCGACYGTGACAACACACAGATCCCTAGGTACAGCTCACCATCCAATCTCCCTGCTCAGCAAAGACAGGCTCGAAGGATTATCCCGGCTTGGGCGACTGTTTTTTAACCACAATGGCCATGAAAATCTCYATTATTTATCTCCAAGCTGCTTAGTGATACAGTGGGTGGAGAAGGAAGCCACATTTCCTGCTCAAAGAGTGTGTGGGAATACCTTTTCAAATGTTAATTCCTCATGTTTTTCAAAAAGCTACCCGAAGGCACCGGTCAGAGCAAACGCTGTACATATTCAAACCAAGCAGGTTTTTAAAAGTCTGGGGAGATTTTTGGGGGGAGGAAGGAGTGGGGAGAATAAGAAGAAGCTCCAGGAAAAATCCTACCACTATTTCCCCCACTTCAAAGTTAGAATGAGATGTGTGCCTTTGCCTCTCCTCTGATGTGCCTCCCTGCAGGGAAATAGGTGATGGATGCAAAAGGCCAGGGGGGGCAGGATCGGCCAGGGGTTCCCCTCCAGCAATGCTAATGAAGGTCCAAATCCCAAATCATTCCTGCCCCAACCCAGTGGCAACCAGGAAACGCCGATGTGAGTGCCATGGGGATGGAGCAAGCCACACTTCTGCTTTGCATCCGAGGCAAAATATCTGTTCCCTCGATATTAAATCACCCCACTGTAAAATTCATCACTTCCATGGCTTTGTGGTTGATAAAAATCCTCTCTGCAAGAGCCACCTGTGGCTAAGGGCTGCTGTTAACACACAGCCCTGGGTTTTCTGTGGTAGCTTTTGCTTTAAAAACAAAACAACAACAGCAACAAAAAAATCATCCATGATTTTAATGCAGATTTGAAAGAAAAGGTGGGGGGGGGGGAATCTCTTGGGTCTGTACCCACCACAAGTTTTAAAGTGCAGAATCTGTGTCTGTTGTTGAATAAGAGATGTGTGCTGACTGCCAAATTTCAGCTTGAAAGCAGCCAGAAGCTATCTGGGAAAAAAAAACCCAGATGTTTTGCAAATACCTTTTGTAATTGTAAAAATAACATAATAATTAAAAGAAAAAAAAAAAAAACAAACCCAAACCAGCAAGAATTCACCAGTTATTAAGCCTTGAAAAATGTGGGATTCTTACATGACTCGGAGCCCAGAAGTGATGTCTAAGCTTGGAAAAAGCCCACTGAAAACAGGGATTTATCGTTATTCCTCATAGCCAAGCAGTTTTATAACCAATGTCTCTTTATCCCAAGTGCTCCAGAAAGAACAGAAAATGCCTCAAGCCTGGCAGTCAATGTGGGGAAGGGATACAGATCCTTGCGTCCAAACTCCCTCATTTCTAAGGGTTTTGTTAATTCTCATTTTGGCCAGCCCTGGAACATCATCTTTGCTTTGGTTGGGAATTTGTCACCATTGGCTGTGGAGGAGCAGCTGATGGTCTCTGCTTTTCCTTTGTCCTGGGAAGAGATGGGGATGTTCCACAGAACCTCTGCCTGCTTGCTGCTCCTTCCAGAAGGGATAAAGAAAAGGGGTTTGGGATGCAGCAGACACTTTTTTCCCCACTGCAGCACCCTGGGTGCAAAGCTGATGGTGACTTTGGGGGTGGATTTCCATCCTCAGCCTCCTATCAAGCCACTTAGCGCACAAAAAAAAAAAGAAATAAAAGGTCTTCATGATGCACAAAGACAAGGAAATCATGGGGAAAAGCGCTTCAAAACAGACTTTTTTTTACAGAKCAAGAATTTCATGACTTGGTGGAAAGCACAAACAATACTGGGACAGAAATTCATAATATTTGGTGGCTGGTTTGTGTAGCTGCTGCAGCTAATACCTCAAATAAATACTCCCGTGACTAATCTCTTGGAAAGAAAAAGCACAAAGAAAGAGGCTGTCACATGAAACAGGATGATTTTGATGTTTGTTTTATATTTCTAAACTCAAATTCTGCCTCTCGAGCTGTGTAACATCCTACATCTAAAACCCTGTTATTCTCTGGCTGGGTAAATATGTGTTTGTTTTCTGTCTTCATCTCATCCCTCCCTCCTTCCCCAAACCCCAACACCAAGGATCCTTTTCCTCCTCTCTAGACTCTAGCAAAAATCTGACTGTTTTGCTGAGGATCTAGAAGCACCAAGTCTTAAATTCTAGAAATAATTGCGATTTCATTCTGTGTGATTAAACTATGGAAATTTTCTCCTGGGGATTTTTTTGCATAAWGGGAAAAAAGACTAAAAAACCCCCAAAAAAACAACAAAACCTGTTGGCGTCATCAGAACCTAAAAATAACAGGAAGATGACTGCTGGTGCCAGAGTGATACCAAACAAAATCTATTATTGAATTAGATTCTTTCCAATTGGTGTTCTTAGTAATATATTTCCCTTTGCCCCTCAGGGTTCATTTGGAGCCAAGGTATTCTCCCTGCCAGTGCCATTCCAGCACTCAAATTAACAAGAAGTGATGTCTCTTACAGTAAAAACCCAGGATCTATTAAAATATTGATGAAGGCAAAGAAGCTGAGGAGTTTGTGGTGTCTGGTTTCTTGCTGGCAGCCAGGGAGAGCTGTGAAAGGAGGGGAGAGCTGGACATTCTCACCCTGCTGCCACGGCCAGGGTGCTCATCCTGCTCCCAGAGGGCAGAGCTGATAYCCCAGGACTCCAGGGACTGAGAGAGAGCCTGGCATTCCCTCTTTCCCATCCCTTTTTCCTGCCTGTTTTTCTTCCCCAGTGCCAGCGCAGCAGTGCCTGTGTTCTCTCTGCACTGCAGTTCTACAGGCTGTGCTTTGCTGTCCATTCATTTCAAGGGTTKCAGGTTCTATTTATTTCCCCCCATCTTTCGCTCTAATTAAGCACCTCTCACTCTTRTGTTGTAGCTGCACATCTCAGGGGCCACAGGGCTGTGTTGGAAAGGGGCTCAGGCCACCAGGTCAGCTTTTAGAGCTTCACCCACCCCTGTCCCCTGCTCCAGTGTTAAGGCCACATATTTTCTGAAAAATCCCTTTCACTAAGATTTTTTCCTGAGATTTTTCTCCTGACAGGCTGAGAGGCCTCAGAAAWGAAATGTAARCACTGATTATCTGATTGCTTGGAATGTGCTCTGGAGATGGTTTACCAACAGGTGCATCTTTGATTGGTTGCATGTGAATTGTTTTTAATTAATGACCAATGACAGCCAGCTGTGTTGGACTCTCTGTCACGAGATTTTATTATCACTCCTTTCTAATGTCTCCTTTCTCTTTCTTTAGTATAGCTTTAATATATAATTTATTTTAATATAATATATATAATAAAATAAAAAATCAGCCTTCTGAAACATGGTATCAAGATTCTCATCTCTTCCCCCATCTTGGGGACCCTCAAACACCATCACAGTGTTATTTTAAGGGCCTCCTGGAGTCATCTGTCACTCTTCCCCAGAGCATTTCTTGCTGCTGGCACTGCTGGCCCAGCATTCCTGTTCTCCTGACAGCAGGAATGAGCTGGGTGCTGACGCAGCAGCATGGCCCTCCTGACAGCTCAGAGCACTCCCTTCATCTGCACTCCCACCCTGAACCCATCTGGCCGTGTCTTCTCCAGCTGTGAGGCTTCCCTGGACGTTCCTTTAATGCTGCTGGCACCCTGCTCTGGCTCCTGCTTCTCTCATGGCCCTGGGCAGAGCTGGAGCATCTCCTCCACCACGAGTGAGCACGGTCCTGCAGAGATGCTGGTGCCCAACTGTGGCATTCACATTCTCTGGAAAAATCCCTTTGCTCACGGTTTTTCTCCTGGGAAKCTGAGAAGCCTCAGAGAAAAGGAAAACAATTCTTATGTCATTTGCTTCTCCTGTGTTGTGCTCACATGTGAAATGTGTTTGGAGATTGTTTACCCACAGGTGATTGTTCCATTGGATTCTGGTGTAAATTATTTTGACTCTTTGGCCARCCASGGCCAAGCTGTGTCAGGACTCTGKMRAGAGTCACAAGTTTTCATTATTATCTTTTTAGCCTTCTGTAAGTATCCTKTCTGTATTCTTTAGTACAGTTTAGTATAGCATTCTTAAATATAATATAGTAYCATAAAAGAATAAATTAGCCTTCTGAGAACATAGAATCAAATTCATYATTCCTTCCTGCCACGAGAATYCCTGCAAATACAATACTTACCAGACCCCTTGCAAAGGCTGGGTGAGGCCTGGCTGCCACCCAGGAGCACAAAAAGGCATCCACATYAAGCAGCATCCTCCCTGGAGTTTCCTACATTGATGGGAGGAGTATGAGATTGTCACCCTGATTTTTTAAGTTTTTCTAAGCTTTCTRATGTTTACATTCTTATAACAAACTTTCTCATGCACTTTATGTAAATAACTTATTGGTTTGCATTATTTTATAGAAGAAGAGAAATTTGATGGACTGTTGGTTTGTCCAGTGTCATTGGAGAGGTGGCACTGTCACCCTCCAATCCACTGTCACTTTTGGAAATCTATAAATGTTGGAGTCAGAAATTGAACATTCTCTTTTTTGCCTCAAGAGAGCGGCGTGTCCGCGTCGTGTTATTTCATGTCCTATAGTGACATGAGATTGTGGGAMCCTCACTCRTGGGTCCCCCTGATGGGGAGACCCCAAAAAGTTCYGTGCCAGGAATGAGATGGATGGAGCTCTTGKTTTTTTTGGTCTTTAGGTTGTTGTTTATTTTCCTCTTATCAGAAGTTCTGCACGGTGTCTACATCTCAGACTTAGTGACAAAAGAAGGCATCAAAAGCCACAAGACACACAGATGCAAGGTCTTTTAAAGCTATTTTGTCCAATTAGCTCATACAAAGTATTTTATTTGTATATTTCTACCAATAACTAATTATTTGTCTGTCCACTCAACATCTGCATCATGGCTCTTTCTAACCAATCACTCTGTGCCACCAACACTGCAGAAAATGGAGTAGAGGAAGAACAAGGAGGAGATCAGACAATGCYCAAAATCCTCCATCTTGTCTCCTATCCATACTAAAACCCCAAAACTAAAAMCCTCCATACTAAAAACCCAAAACTCTAAGTTTTTCACCCTGTGATAAGCTATACCACTGCCTATTTCACACACTCRCAGATTCCAATTCATCCCAAAGTTTTGGAAGCTTTCTYCAGTGTTCTCCTGGGGGTCAGGGCTTCTCAGCACAGGCAGAGAAATGTTCCCTGGGTTCCAAGATGAGATGACCCAAACAGGGTGATCCCCYTGGCAATGTTCACACCACTGCTTTACCCTGAATGGGGTTTTTTTTCCCCAATAACCAGCAGGAACCTTGGATGTGATGCCTCCATCTCCRTGATCCAGGCAAGCAGTAAATCCCACCCAATGCAGGCTGGAAGGAGCCATGTGTGTTTTCCCCTGCATGCAGCTCCCTCTGTGCTTCCAAACACGTCTCCCCTCTTTCCTTTTTCTGTACAGCAACTTTGCACACACAAACGTCAAACAGCAGCTGTTTGGCCAGCATTTCAAAAAAGCAACGAGTGATTTTAGCTGCCTTAATTCTGAAGCTAGGATTTCCACTCTGCATGGCAAAAAGGGCATTTTTCCCCCCCTTCTTATGAAGCAGTAGATATTTTTACCTGTTTCTTTTGTACATGTGGAAACGTAGAAACAGTCAGACCTTTTCAGGCAGGAGTGTCTTTGAGGTTTCCCCTCTCAGAAAGAAAATGTCAGCAGTGCCTGTCAGAGCCAGGTTACTCAGGGGCTTCTCCTGCTTCAGTTGAGCAGGAGCAAACCTGTGATGTGTCAGAGCTTGCCCTAGGTAAGCAACATGCTGGATCATTTTGGAGGTCACCCCAATGCAGGGTGGAAAACTTGAGCAGGAAGCTCTCCTGAGAAGGGTTTCTTCAAAAATCTTTTTCTTCTGGGCTGAGCCATCCCATGCCCAGAACCTTTGCTGGTGTTTTGGCCCTTCTTGTCTCAGGGTGGAGATGGAATTAAAAAGGATTCAAGCCACGAGTCAGATCAAAGCTCTGAATCCTCCAAATTGTCCTGGGGGAGCCTGAAAATTGCACTGAAGGAATTGAGTTTTGGGGTGCTGATTTCATCTGCTGCAGGGGAAAGTCGCTTGTTAACAGTTTGGATCTTTACCAATGGTAAAAATGGTAAAATTAGCTTGGAGTGCAGGGCTGCAGCTTTTCCAGTAAGAGGTTAAGGGAAGGAGGGAATAAATTCAACAGGYGTCCCCTAGGATTGAGCTAGGAGCAGCTGGTCATGAAATGCTATTTACTTTGGAAAACACTACAGAATGGTATTGGGGTTTTTTTGTTTGGTGTTTGTTTGTTTTGGGGGGTTGGGTTTGGGGGGTTTTTTGTTAATTTTTGGGGTTTTTTAATTTGGTTTGGTTTTTTGGGGGTTTTTGGGGGTTTTTGGACTATTTTGATTTTTTTGTTTTTGTTTTTTTTTGGGGTTTTTTGGTTGTTGTTGTTTTGGTTTGGTTTGGTTTTTTGTTTTGTTTTTGTTCTGGGGATTTTTTTGTCTCCTTTTTTGATGACACAAAAGCAAAAATAACATATCTTTAACCAGAATTCCTGGTTTCACTGTATGCAGAGATGAAACTGCAGCCCCAAGTCAGCTGAGGACAGCTCTGCTGGTGTGCTCCCACCGTGTGTGGAAGAAAGGACAAGCCTTTGTGCTTCCCAAGGGCAGGACAGAGTCACAGATCCCACACCAGAGCACCTCCGAAGGGTTTTGTCCACACCCCAAAGCACAGAGGAGAGGCTGGTGAGCTCCTGCACTTTTTGGCTGGAAGCAGCAGCAGGACAAAGAGCTGCAGAGAAGAGCTCAGCTCTGCCTGTGGCCCCCACCAAAGGACGGAGGCAGAGTGAGGGTTTGCCTGTAAATCCCATTCATCACACCCCAAGCCTTCTCCTGCCTAATCCTCTCCTCTCCCACGCCTGGCTCARTGATTTCCCTGCAGCAAGGCAGTTGTCCCTGATAATGTGATGGCAGGGGATGGCTCATGTCAAACCTCAGCAMAATAAATGTTCAAGAAACGCCGCTGGGAATTTATCCGCCCCTCAGAAATCAAATCTTGCTCATTTTTGCCTCTCAAACATCCCCTTTGGGTGGGGTGGAGCTGCTCAGGGGGTGCATTGCCTGCCCTCCAAGTCCCATCCAGCCTGGCCTTGAACATTTCCAGGGATGGGGCATCCACAGCTTCTCCTGGAGCTCTGAWAACAGGACWCAGAGGATTTGTACAAATCCTGCTYACCMCACGTGGTGGGAGAAGGAGAATGCAGTTTGAACCCAAYAGAAGAGTGAGGGGAAACCTGGTCCTGATGGGTGTAAGGTAAATGCTGGAGCAGCTCATGGGAGAGGTTGCAGAGGCTGCAGCTGAAGAGGTTCTGWGTGGGGCTGTCCAAGTTCCCTCTCTGAAGTGGATTTAGGTGTAGATGAGCCCACCCTGGTGTTAGAGGGGAGCTGTCCCATCTCTGCCCTTCACTTCAGCCCTATTTGTCATGATTTCCGTGGGACTGCTGCTGCAGATCAGGAGGAATAAAAGGGGAAATCTGTCTTCTCTTACATAACTAGAAGTAAATGCATAATGCAGCTTAATTGAAATTACTGACTTCCCCAGATAAGCTGGATGTAACTGGATCATGGTGATAAAGTGATCTGGTTAATATATAAAAAATTACTCTGGGACACCCAGTGCACATAGATAAGGAGAGAATGGAGCAGGGAGACACCAAAACCAAATCTACCTGGTAGAAGACTCTGTAGATTTGCTGCTGTCTCAGTAAGGATAATTTGAGCAAAAGCAAAATCCACTGGTTCAACCCCAGAGCAGGAAAAAGAGGGGATGAGGAACTGGATTAATGGCACCTCCTCTGGGGTTCTGGCTCTTTGTTGAATTTCTTGAACACTTCCCTGCTGTTCTGGACCTCAGCTGAAGGTGTCGGCTCAGTCTGGTCTCTGAAGCTGTGGAAAAAAATCGAGCCATTTAAGAATATAATTTGAAAACCAATCTATTGAGCTGAGAGCTTTGTCCTTGGGTTCAGCTAGAAACATTTGRGGGACACTCTGGAGGAAAAGAAGATTATTTAAGGAGCATCTGGAGAGATGGGCTTCAGCTGCCCTCTTCCCTATTTATGCTTATTAGAGATGAAATTGAAGTGCAGCATGATTAAATTATGCATATAGAGAAAAGCTTCCACAAACAAGAAAACATAAGCAATGTGGGAAGGAACAGAACTGCAAAGAGAACGAGAGGAGCAAAACCAAACAGGATGCCAAACTGCAAAAGACATTTCAACAGCACCTAATTAAAACTGTTCACATTTGCAACAGCCAGAAGGTAAAGACATTCACTAGGAAACAGAAGAAAAGGGGGGAAGAAAAGCCCACTAAGAGGAGTGATTTAGTCAATCACAGGAGATTCTGGAAAAACAGCAAGCTTTTGAGCAAAGGCCAGTTGCAGAACGTGCAGTGCATTTGGAGTTGGGGGTTCTCTCCCATTGTCTGCCTGCAGAGGTGACTCCGGCTGGAATAATGAGGGATGTGCAGAGCACAGCCCCTGCCCACAGCACCAGCAGCCTATGGGGAGCTGCCACCGCCGCCTTCCCGCTCGTCTCCAGGCAGGGATTTGAATAATATCACATAGCAACCAGCCCAGGASTGAGAAATCAACCCAGGTCCCACTCCAATAACTTAATCACAAGATTATCTCCCAGCTTCTTTTGTTAATTAATGAGCCTTTGCCTTTTGGCTTCAGAAAGCACAGACACAGCAGTAAGGGAGAGGCTGCAAATCCAGCGTGGCACCTTTGTTAGCACMATGAACTAATAACACTTCTCCTCCTGTGGCACCTTTCAAAGCTTGACATGTTCACCACTGGGTTCATCTGCTTCCCAACGTGTAGGAGAGCAGCACAAGCTCCAAAGTGGAATAATCAGGACAAATGAGTCCTTAGACATCTTTCAAAGAGGCCAAATCAAACCTTCTCTGGTGACAAAAACAAGAACGAGCTGTGCTGTGTTTTCCTCGTCTCTTGTCTAAGCAAAATTATTTTCATAATTGGTGAACATGGGATGAAATAACATTTCAGCAAGGGAAAAGACTGTCATGTACCATGTGTGAGAATGAATAGGGGAAGGTATTTTTTCCTTCTTGTCATAGAGCCTTTGCTTTCAGACAGGGTTGGCCAGGAGAAAACTGAGCTTTCCAGCTAGAGAGAGGCTGATTTATATGTGCACAAGAAATCTCCCTGTTCATAGATAAAACAGCTAAAGTGCTTTGTTAATGATGAAGTGGCAAGAAGAGCTGGAGGAAGAAGCTCTGGAGCCACAGGAGGCCTTTGGTAACCCCCCAGTCTGGATGCTGCCTGAATCCTCTCCTCATCCACACGGAGACACCAGTGCACTCCATGAAGAGCTGCCATCAGTCCAAAGGTGCTCGTTAAACAATCCCATTCCTACCATGCTCGTGTGCATGGATAGGTCCCCGATAATTAGCTCTGTGGCTGGCAGCCAGCAGRAATATCTGAGCCCTCTAAGCCCAGAGAAGGAGGGAGCCCACGGGGCTGGAAGTCCTGCTTGGGCCAGCCCAGGAGGTTACCCTGTCACCTTCGTGAGAGCCAGGACAAGGCAGCAGYGTCGTCCCCAGCCCTGACACCGAGAAATGAGCATCACCACAGAGGGACAAGTGGCACCGACGTGTGGCTGTCATTGTTGTCTCCTCTATAACATCATTTCTGCAGGGGCAACAGGAGGRGGAAGAGCAGAATCCCCCCTGGACTGCCTCCTTTGCAGGGAAGTGAGTGATGAGCCTGGCAGCCTCTGAACAAATATTTCTGATGCACAGAATTCACTTGTCAGCGTGGAGGAGCCTCGAGAGGAAATTTCCAAAGCAGATCTGTCGGAGAAAATGACACTGCACAAGAAGCCCTCCTTGGGAGGGATGTCTCCTGAAGATGTGCAGTGTTTGAAAACATGATGCTTCTGTGTGTTCCTGTTGATGAGTTAAAATCCAAGCAGCCGTGGCTGAATTTTTAATCTGGGAGCTCTAACAGATGAAGCACAAGGAGGCAGTGAGTCAGTTTTTAACCTTCCYTGATGCTGCCTTTGTTTTCTTTCCAAATCAGAAGCCTCTCTTCAGGCCCAAGATATCACACTGTGTTCTGCCTYGTCCAGATTACAAACCAGGGAATTTCTGTGCATCTGCATGTTTGTGTAATTGCCTAACACCGTGAAACCTCATCTCAGCTGAAGCTTCTAAGCTCCACTGTTAGATAAAAAGCAATTAACAGCAACCATAACCAGAAACACTTCCAGTGTGAGGGCAGGCAGCAAATGGCAAATAGATACATCAACAAATCTGTTTTTGCCTCGTACTTTGCTGCTTGAAGCCAATGGGTCATTAATTTTTATATGAGTATCATGGATTTATCAGCAATTTGGGAATCTTGAAGTTATTACCTATTGACAGTGGCTCTGATTGTGTTGGCTGCTCTGTGTTGCCTCTGCTCTTTCAGTTTAAAAGTCACTCAAAAGGGTGCAGCAGCCAGAATCCCACCCCAAGGCAATCCTGGGCACCCAAAAGTTATTCCCAAAGGTTGTTGAATATCTCAAATTTGTTTCCTCAATGCAGGGCTGGGTCTGTAGAGCCCTTTACCCTCTGAAAGCTCATCAGCATTCACCTGTCGTAGGTGTGTTCTTCCAGCTCTCCTAAGTAGCTGTATTTTATCCTGTCAAATATAAAACTGGCTCAGGTCAGGAATTTTGTGCTGAGCTAGTCAATCTTTAGGGTTTTTGCTAATTAAATCTAGGACAGATAACCAATAGATTCTTCAGCTGAACGAGGATAACTATTTTAACCTCTCTTGTCCAGGTGTTTTGGGATCATTTTACATGTTCTGTTTCATTAGTTTGAGTTTCAGTTCCATGGGAAAAAAAAAAAGTAGGAAAACCTATATTTTACTTGGCAATTGTCCTGTATAAAGTAAGGTTTACTTTCCATGTGGTCACAGAGGCACTTGCAGAYTAGCTGTGTGCCAAGTGATGTGAGGAACCTAATCTGGATTCATGCAAGTGGTGTTTTTTAATCTGAATAAATGCTGTTCTTTAAAAAAATAAATTTAAAAAGCAGATACAGAGGTTTCAAGGGTGAGATTGGCTGTTACCATTCTCTGCTCTGGAGCTGTGCTTTGGCTGTCAGGTATTTTTAAGCTCTCTGTCCTGGCTGGTTTGGTGTGAGCCTGTGCCTCCAGATAATCCATCAGTAATTACCTGTTTAGTTTTATTGCACTCTTGTTGCTTTGTGCAGCTGCTCAGGAGTTCATTTGCTCCCACCTTGCAGACAGATTTAAATGTTAAGCTTGTTTTCTTCCCAGATGGAGAAGAGACGCCTCTGTTTCAGGTGAGTGTTCTGTGAGCTCTCCCCAGTGTGAGGAGATGATCCTGAGCCTGTTACAGCTCAGGTCAGGAAGGCTGAGAAATGCAAACCAAACCAGACCTTTTTTGTCTCTCTTGGGTTAGAGGGGCTTTGCTGAGCTCTTCGTGTGTTTAAAACAATTTGGGTGTCCTCCTTGTGCAGTCAGTGGCTGCAGGCAGCACAAAGGGATTTTGCTGGAGGGGTTCAGGCTGGAAAACTCCATCCCTGGGAGTGYTCAAGGCCAGGCTGGATGGGRTTTGTACAGCCTGGCCTAGTGGAAGGTTGGTCCAGATCATTTTTAAGGTCCCTCCCAACCCAAACCATCCTGTGATCTCTCTGCTTTGACTCTTCCTCGAGATTCTGCCAAAGAAAATTTAAAACAAGCCAAAGGAAAAGGCAATAATACAAATGGGCAGGCAATAATACAAATGGGCAAAGAGCAGCACCTTGGTCGTCCCAGCAATGACAAAAACATCCAGGGAAGAGGTATTCTACCTCTTTGTGAACGTAATTCCCAGCAGAGTCCTGCAAACTTTCCCCCCCTCCTTTACTTCTCTTGGAAAGGGTAAATCTCTGCTGTACAAGTTTCTCTTTTTTCACAAGCTGAATGCAAGCAGCCTGCCTCTCTTATCTCCATTTGCCCCCTTCTGTGCAAACATTTCAGTCACTTCCTGCAAATTTAATGTTTTTTCAACTGCTGACGTGCTCCTCATCTCCACTCTGCAATTATGAACCCATGTGCTGATGTTTTAAGTGTTTTGTTTTAAAATGTGTAACACCCAAATTTACTAAAAAACAAACAAACCCAAACTGAAAAAGATAGATCCTTCCCCAAATTCTCTCTAGTGCTAATTATAGAAATCTCAGCTCTCCAGCAGAAGCATCAGTCAGCAGAGGATTTGGTTCTTATCAGAGGCTGAAGCTTTGGAAAAACACACTGAGGATGGTGCAGGTACATGTTGGAAGTGAATGCTGAGAGTTTGGAAATGCAAACTTCAGGATTTTCCAGTGCTCTTCCTCCCCCAGCACCCAGAACATTGCATTGTTGGTCGCTCTTCATTTTTAAATCATTTGCTGTCAAGATACATGTGTTGTTTTCATAGAGTTGGCAGCAGAAGTTATTATTTTTTTTCCCCCAGCTAAATTTAGAGAAGGGTAACAAATATTCTGGGTTTGCTCTGAAATCATTCCGGGAGGAGCTCCTGGGTTATACATCATGGTTGCTCCAGCAATGAAAGTGCAGAGAGTTTCAGCCYGGTGATGGCTTTGGCTCTCAGGATGCAGCCCCACACTCTGTCCCCAGCACAAGAGAGGGTCGGAATCTGCTTAAAAACTCATTTTTATTAGGGAATATTATTTACATACCTCATTCTCCTCTTGCACAAGAAAGCTGGAGGCATTTCCCCCCTTCTAACTCGTTTTAGAGGCGACCTGACATTTTCTAATGGCTCTCAGGTATGTATAATTTATCCTGCTCAGTGTCTGCACTTTCCAAAATAACACTGGAGAATTATCTGGGCTCCTGCTTTTTTTGGCCAACCATTACTCTTCCTTTTTTTTTTTTTTTTTTTTTTTTCCTATAAATGTCCATATGCTGCAGGATAATTGCAGTAGGTGTAGGTTCCTTTGGAGATGCTCTTGTGTGGGAGACAATATGACAGCTCATCTGCATAGCACAGGCATCATTCCCCTGCCTTGATTTAGCAGAGTCCTGGATCCCAAGGCTTCTCCGAGCTCTCCTGAATATTTAGGGATTGCTCACACACACCCCCCGTGCACTGGTGCTCTCCCATGCAGTCATTTCTCCATTTTCTGTGGGCGGCTCAGCTGCTTGCAGGAGTCACGGAGTGCCACAGGCCTGGCACAGCCTGGCATGGGTGCATGGCCCCCCTGCTCCTGGATTTCCACACTCTATCCAGGCATCCTGAGCAYCAGAAACCTCTGTGAACCCACAGCCAGAATGTTTGCTGTGGAAAACRGTGTGAGGTGGAAGTGATGTCCCAGGAGAGGGCCCAATTTCCCAAATGCCATGACCTGTGATTGGCAGCTCCACACAAGTTTGTCCCCAGACTTGCTGAAGCTGTGTGATGCTTTTGGGAGGGATAAAAAAAATAATCCTAAAATGGGATTATCAGCAAAATTGGGATGAGGGGCAGGAAAAGGAGCTGTCACCCCAAACCTGGGCATTYCTTACCCTGCTGCAGCTGCATGTCCATGATTGCACCCTGGAATCTGAGGAGTCTGGGGGCACTGGAGTGTTTAATTTCAATTTAACACTGGCAGGAGTGTTTTGGAGCAGGATTGAGCAGGTGGGAGGAATAAAAAAATTCCTAAAATGGGATTATC
>JACDOX010000108.1:2196950-2235651 GCA_014549065.1 Cardinalis cardinalis
TGGGGAAATCCCTCCTGCAGGGTTTTGGGGTGGGACAGGCTGGGGAAATCCCTCCTGCAGGGCCCCAGTGCAGCCAGGGCTGCTCAGACAGTTCCCGGTTTCAATTCCAGAATGGTTCAGGTTGGAAGGGACCACTCTGGATCACCTTGCCTCGCCTTTCTGCTCGAGCTGGGGCATTAAAAAGAGCAAGAAAAAGAACTGGCCAAGAGTTTGTGATTTCCTGGGACRCCACTAAAAGCTTCTCATATAAACTTCATGAAGAACTGCAGTAAAAATCCTTAGTGCTGAACRGTTATTGAACAGATTATTAAATGCTGTCCTGAGCCAATCTAGGAACTCTTTAGAACAATAAGCCAATAAGTGCAGAGCCCAGGTAGAGATTTCCCCTTTAACTCTTCAGCAAGCTCATGGATGCATTTTTGGGGTTTCCAGACCCCAGGTCAGAGATGCAGCTCCTCCAAACCCTCAGCCAGGAGCCCACAGATGAGGATGTTCTTGCACAGGCACCCCTCACATCCAGCACCAGAAGAGTCAGATTATTCCCTGGCAGGCTCCTTTACAGTCCTGGATCTCCAGCCARGTGTATCTGCACAATCAGACAGCAATTTCTGCCTAGAATTTGCTGAGTCTCCATCAGTATGTGCAGAGGAAAATGCAAGTTTGGGAAGCTAAAGCACGCCAGGAAGTTATTCCTCAACCAGCCTTCTTCTTACAGTCCTTGCTTGGTTTGTTCCTGTTCATTTTCCCATGTTCTTTACAGCCTGATTCTGCATGTTGGACCTCTGTCTGGCTTTTAGTGTATGTGGGAGATGGATTTGTAGAGAATTCTCAATACCTGTGTACAACTGTATGCAAACCTTGAGATAAGAAATGCTGACTTAGCAATGCCATAGAACAAGACAGATGTTGTTGAGAGAGAAATTAAACTAAAAACAAGGTTCAAAAATAGCCTTCACAAATAAGGCTAAATACTTTAGAAAAATAAAACTATAAAAATACATTATAGTAAGACCCACGAAGAGTAATTTTAGATGATTAGCTTTAAAGCATTTACAACACAGTGTAACAAAAGCTAATAAGCCAAAAAGCACTTATAGTATCTTMTAATTAAGAAATAGTTGGCTTCTGATTATAATAGTGTAAATTAAAACATYTATATTATCTCACCCYTCACATGAAACGAAAAATAGAATAAAAGTGTTTTAAAAAACCTCTCAGTTACCCCATCTCTGAGTCAGAAAAAAGCTTTACCCAACAGATGCAGTCAGAACTTGGGTTTTTTCAGTGTTTCTTCTGAATGCCTCATTCATGAGATGCCAGATCACTGGACCCAAAGATGTAGAAGATCCTGGCAAACGTCAGGAAAATGTGTGTTAGGGTAACACGATGGAGCTGGATAGAGTGAAACAATTCCCTGCACCAGGGATCCTGAACCTTCTTTGAATTGAACTCTTGGGGTCCTGTGTGGGTGTCCTTTAAAATTCAGTGTCCCCAAAAGGCACTGAAGGTTTAAGTTCAGGGGGCWGAAGGGGGCCCAGATTCCCCCCGGGAGTTAAAAGCTCAAACTTCAGCCAAATATCAGTGAAATCCCTCTGGATTCAGCTCCTTCTTAGAAGAAATATTGCTTAAGATATTTTGCCTGTTTTACATAGAAAAGTCCGAAGCTCTCAGATGTTTAAAGTGTTTATGGCAGTCCTAAAACAGAGTAGCCAGATGTCAGAAAACTCTATGGCCCATAAAAAAAATTCAGATTTGATGGAATGTGATGTTAAACCCTTCACAAAATGTATTAAGCTCCCATTGTGACAGCAATGTGAATCACGAGTTCACATATTTTAGTGAATTTAACAGAAATTTTGAATTAAGAAATTACTCCAGAGTAGATCTAACTGGCAAATACATTACAGATCCTCATCTGTCCTGACAGACTCTTCACATTTAAGACATATAAAAGTGAGGTAGCATAAATAAAAAGGATTTGGCGTCCACAAAYGCGTGTGTTGGGAATATGAATGTAGGGCAGGCACAAAACACCAATAATGTAATTTTAATAGGAATCATATATTGCAAGGAAATGGGTGATTCAATTAGTTTTCTGCCTTCTCCTTGAGGATTACAGCTGATTTGTGTGTGTGTGTGTGTGGCTGGAAGAACTCATCAAGGCTGATGGRAAAGGCTTAGAATGCAGAGTTTAATGAAATCATGGGCTCCTAGATGCAACATGTGAAAGAGAAAGCAGAAAACATTTAAATACCTCAGTATTAGGAGGAAAAATCAAAATATGTGGAAGTTGATAGAGCGAAGTGTGTTTGTCTGAGGACCAACAGAGCAAGATCTCTGAATTTTGTTGTTATTTTGTGCTAAAAGGAAAACACTGGCAGAGTGTTCTGTGATACCAAAGCCAGAAGGGAAGTTTGGGGCTGTGCTGATGGATTTGATGGGTGTGTGGACACTTTTCCAGTCTGGGTGTGGGGCGTGTCCATGCTGGTTTTGTTGCCCTGCACGGAATCCATTCTCTCTCTCATCTCAACAGCAGCCACGAGGCCCTGCCTGGTGCTGCCTGGGGTCTTTGATCTCACCCACGAGGCATCATTTGCAGTGCTCTGCATTATTTATCRCCACTGAAGTATTTTCAATTAAACTGACAGATTAAATACTAACTTTGCCTGGCAGATAATGAAATTCTTGTTTCTTTCCCGAGGAAGCTGACGCGAAAGAAGCCAGACATGGCTGGGCACAGGAATTTGCACTGCCTGAGAGTTTCCACATCTCCTAACAAGTGAGCACTGTGTGATACCACAGGTGGGAGGCAGGCTTGCTGCCTGGTGCTGACAGTTGTCACAAAGGTGAGGAACACCCAGGTGATCCCACAGAAGCCTYACAAAGAGTGGGAAGCTGGAGCTGATGGAAGATTCCTCACCACCTTCCAGCCTTAGGTGCAYCCTGTGAGACCTTCAGTCCAACAGGAAACCCATATGGAGCTGCAGTGCCAAGAAGAGGAGACTTAAAATTTTCCTACCAAAAGCGTGATTTAATCAACCCACCAGCCCTGCCCTGCAGTGTGGAGATGAATATTGAGAATTCATTTCCTCTGAACACTCTGAGGAACCTCAAGGGAAGATAAATGGGGATGAGGAAAACATCATTTTTATTGATGCTTTTGAGGAGGAGCACATGGAGATGCTATGGCCTTTTCCTCCATGATCCCTCGGAGGAAGGACATTGCTGGCACTACACCATTCCTTGGTGGTTGTGATAAAACACAATTTGGAATTTTTAAAAACAATTTAAAAAATTCGTAATTTTCAAAAACAATTTTAAAAATTCATCATCTTGGCCCTACACAAACATGCTTGGCTGTGGGGATGTGGGTGCATGTCCTAATATATCCCTAGAGTTTTCCTTATGAAAAAGGGGAGGGGGATGTGTTTGTCTTCTATGAGGGATGTGGAAAGGGTGTGTGATTCTGTGCATCCTGGGTCTAGGTAGGAGATAGCCTTTACCCTGCCCAGCTAATTCTGAAATTCTTAAATTCTGAAAAAACCCCACAGTAAAAATAACAGAAATCTTCTGAGCTGTTTTGGGTTTTTTTTCCTAGTTTGGGAAAGTTGGAATGACAGCTCTTCCCCTGCAAGGTTTGCCATTCCAAGCAGAGTGTGGGCTCCTCATGGATTCAAGAACTGTCATTAAAGGATTGTTGCAAACTTATTTTTGAAGTGCCTCATCTGAAGTGAAGGAACTGAACTGCCACTTACTCTGCTCTCAGAAGGAACTTGCTTTTCCATGTGGAAGGAGTTAGGTACATTTCTCTTCCTCACCCTCAACTCCCAGCAGAGCAGTTTCTGGTTTCATGTCTATTTTTAGCAAGATCTGTGCAACCACAAAAATAATACAGAGCTTGGAGCATTCTTCTATACCATATCTGGATGCTGGCAATGTACACTCTTGCTCATTTGTCATTTCAGTTCTGTATTTGCTGCTAATTGTGGAGCCCATTTCCCAAAGCTGGAGGAGTTTTGCTAGGAAAAGGCAGTGCAAAGCTGGGTTTGCTCTGGGTTTTTTCCCCAGAGCTGGGTTTAAAGCTGGAGCAATCTCCATGAGATTACACAGAGATGTCRGAGAGTGGTTTCAGCTGTGGACCATGATCCTGCTGTGGCTTTGGCAAAGGCAGGTGGGATGGCTGGGCAAAGGAGTTCTCAAGGAACTGGTGCCACTGTGAAAGGCCCTGGTGAGGCATCGCTGAAGATGCTGAATGTCCTTTTGGGTGGAAAGACTTTTCTACTAGGAAGTGGGACACAGTCCTGGGAGGTGGATTGATCCCTCCTGACAGGGGCAGAGCTCCTTTGTTCTGACAAGGCAGGGCCTGAAAGGGAATCAATCCATGCCACACTCCTGCAGGAAGATGGATGCAGTTATTGCCATGGTGGGAGGCACAGGGGACACTCCATGAATTGCTGTGGGCTGGAGCTGAGGGACAGAAAGGGCATTGAACCTGTTGGGGTGAGTCCAGAGGAGGGCACCAAGGTGAYCAGAGGGATGGAACACCTCTGCTGTGAGGAAAGGCCAAGGGAACTGGGAGTGTTCAGCTTTTGGGATGACCCAATTGTGGCCTTGCAGTACSCAAAGGGAGCCTACAAGAAAGATAGGGCAAAACTATTTGCAAGAGCTGGAGTGACAGGACAAGGGAGAATGGGTTCAAATTGAAAGAGAGTAGGTTTAGATTAGATATTGGGGGCATTTTTTTCCCCTGTGAGGGTGGGCAGGCCCTGGCACAGGCTGCCCAGAGAAGCTGTGGCTGCCCCTGGATCCCTGGAAGTGCCCAAGGCCAGGCTGGATGGGGCTTGGAGCACCCTGATCTAGAGAAAGGTGTCCCTGCCCGCGGCAGGCGGCTGGAACGAGAASACATTCCAAGCCATACCATTCCATGAATCCATCAACGGGCTCCWGGAGCACCGGGGTCCCCCGAGCCGKGCCGGTGTGAAGGGCCCAGCCACGGAACCGGGCGGGGAGCGGTGACCGGGGAGGGGACGCAGTGTCCGGGGAAGGGACGCGGTGACCGGGGAGGGTACGCGGTGACGGGGAGCGGAAGGGACGCGGTGTCCGGGGAGGGGATGCGGTGGCCGGGGAGGGGACGCGGTGACCGGGGAGGGGACGCAGTGGCCGGGGAGGGGACACAGTGGCCGGGGAGGGGACGTGGTGTCCGGTCCCGCCCCACTGCTGGCAGCTCCAGCCCGGCCGAGCCGCCACTGCGCCGGTGCCGCTGCCGCGGGCTCCGCGCCGGCGCGGGGGATGCGCGGGGGATGCTCGGGGCCGCACCGGGACCCGCAGCGCCCAGGTAGGGCCGGGGAACAGGGAAAGGACGCCCGGGAGAAGCTGGGGGGTCATACTGCCTGGAACAACAACAAMAAAAATATTCTTTTAAAATATATATACATATGTATGTACGTGTATGTATTTATTGTTGATATTATTGTTTTTCAGCCCACGCCGTGGTTTTCACACCCCCTATTTCTGGGTAGCCGTGGTTACGGAGTTCTCTTAAGCCAAGCAGCGCCAGCATCCCTCGGAAAGTTTTCCCGCCCCAAAGGCATCGGCAGCTCAGCGGGAGGGCTGGAGGTGAGGAATACTCCTGTTAGCAGCTCCTTATTAAATTGTCGGGAATGGCTGGAGTGGGGGTGAGTCGAGCCACGCTGTTCCAGGCAGTGACTAATGAGAACTAATCCAGATTGTTTTCCATGTCTCCAGCAGAAGAAAGCGTGGCTTGTGCTGCTGATGGAGCCAGCCTTTCTGGAATGTGAATAAGAGCTTTCACTTAATGCACATCGCTGCACTGCCTTGATCACTGCACTTGATAAGGCTGCTGAAATTAAATAGGCAAGTTTTACATTTATATACACGTGGAAATACAGAAATATTTATGTTTTTACATATATGTGTTCATTAATATGTATGCTTATATTCAGAGATGTCTTATCCCACCTTCCAGTACTTGAAGGGATTTTACAGAAAATATGGAGAGCAACATTTTACACAGATAGAACAAAGAGAAACATTTTTAAAATAAAAGAGGAGAGATTTAGATAGTTATCAGGAAGAAATTCTTTACTATGAAGGTGGTGAGGCCCTGGCACAAGGTGCCCAGTGAAGCTGTGGCTGCCCCAGGGATGTTCAAGGCCAGGGTGGACAGGGCTTGGAGCAACCTGGGATAGTGGAAGGTGTCCTGCCCATGGCAGGGGGTTGGAATGAGATGGTCTTTAAGGTCCCTGCCAACACAAACCATTCTGGGATTCTGTAATTTCTCATCTCTAGGAAAATTTAAAATTGGAATTATCAATTCATATTTGGTAGTGAAGGCTGGCTGATGAGAGTGGATTTAACTTTATGGAACATTGTCTATGCTTTATGTGCTGAATGTATATTTTCTACATATCTAATAGTAGATGATCTGTTTCTTCTGCTTATCTAATAGCCTGTCCCTTTCTTTGAATCAGAAAAATACCTTTACTGTTCTAAATTYATAATATCAGAAGAATCACTGATCAAACAGGTGTTTTATTTTCTAGGGAGGACTGTCATAAGAGTTGAGAATGAGATGGACTTACCATGAAGGACACAAAGTTCTGGGTGATGATGAGCTAGAGTTTTAACTTAGAAGAACCCAGTGTTTGCATCACAGGATGGATGTGAGTGAGAATAACATTTGTGACACAGGGGGGAAGAATTCAAATTATCCCAGAAAGGCCACAGAGCAGGTGGGCCGCAGCTGTAGGCCACAGAAGGAGCTGGACATGAATTACTCCTGCAGTCCTCCTGGAAACTCTGCTGGACCTGCAGGAAAGCAGGAGCTTTCCTGTGGAGAAAAAGGAACCTGTGCCACCTACTGCCAGAAACAAGATGAGAGCCCAGCTGGGGAGGTTTCCCCCTCCAGCACCAGCCTCCACCTGCAGAGAGAAGATGAGGATTTAGATCACTGTTCCTCTGAGCACCCCAGGAAACCACGGATGATAACAAAACTCCGTGAGGACAACGGAAGCGCTGCTCTGGGAGATGCGCTTGGTGAGGAGCTGGAGCCCGTCCCTGAGGAAGCTCTGCCCTATCGATGCAAGAAGTGTGGCTCCTCCTTCCGCGCCGTGAGCGAGCTGCAGGAGCACAGGCGAGCTCACCTGCTGGAGAACTCCTACCGCTGTCCCATCTGCGCCAAAGGCTTCTCCCGCGCCGCCAACCTGCGCATGCACAAGCTGATCCATTCCAGCGAGAGGCCGCACAAGTGCCCCGAGTGTGACAAGGGCTTCATCCGCACGGCCGACGTCTGGAGGCACCTGCGCAACATGCACAAGATCGAGCGCTCCATGGTGATCCTGGCCACTGGCATGGCCAGGAACCCCTGGTCCGTGGTGCACCACAGCCAGCAGCACAATGCTGAGTGCCCGGATCAGGCTTGTCCTGCAAACCCGAAGTCTCAGGAGGATGACTTCAAGCCTTACGCCTGCCCAACGTGCGGTAAGGGCTTTGATAAGCCCAACCTGCTGTCCAAGCACAAGGTGATCCACCGGGAGGACAAGCCCTACAAGTGTCAGGAGTGTGGCATGGCGTTTGTGCAGCTGCTCAGGCTCAAGAGACACCAGCAGACTCACTCCGGGGCACGGCCCTTCTACTGCGAGGAGTGTGGAGGGACCTTCACCCGGCTGGCATCRCTGCAGCGCCATCACCGCATCCACACTGGAGAGAAGCCCTACTCCTGTAATTTCTGTGGGCATTCCTTCACCGAGTCAGGGACTCTGCGGAGGCACGAGCGCACACACAAGTTGGACAAACCTTAATTTGGGGTCTCTGTGGTTGCTTTGTACCTGAACAAGGTCTGCTCAGCTGGGCTGGAAAAGCACCCCATGGTGTGTGCTCTGCCCAGTCCAGACCCACTGCCCAGCATTGCTGTATTACAGGGAGCTCTGGAACTTGATTGCACTACTGGGCTTTAAATTGCTTTGTATGAGAAAATAATCTAATTACCCTGAGTAATGAAATGGGAGACTTGAGGAGACTGAAACCACTCGCATGTGCTTGCTCTGTCTCTGTTGAACAGGCGGTGCATCCGCTCGAGCTTTGTGCAGGATCCACAAGCAGAGGCTGGGAGACTTCACTGGATAAATTGGCCCTGCCCTCATGAGTGTGATGATGGCTCTTTGACACTGGGTTTGGAGATCTGTTAATTCACTAAGTTAGGACACTACAGAGTTGTCCCTCTGACCCTTCTTTCCTTGTATTTTGCTGAGTTTTTCTTTCTGTTACACTTCTTTTTATTTGGAAGGGAAAGTATCATGTTCGTTATTAAAAAAAAAAACCAAACTCACACTTACAAACCAGTTCCTTAATAAACACAACAGTTACCAGCTGTATTTCAGAATATTTCTATACTTTATGCACTTTTGAGTGATGGGTTAAAGCTGGGGAAAGCTTTATTTTGGCTATGGTGGTGCATGCTCTTGGGGTGACACTTGTGCCTCTGATGGAAACATGCACAGTAATCTAACCAGCTGAGTATTGTGGAAGGAAATGTTTGAGGACACAAAATCCAAAGAGCAAAAGACCAAATTGAAGCCACTTTTGCTCCTCATTGCACAGGAACCTTCTTCATTTAAATGTTTTCACACATAGGGAAGCTTCCTATAACAAAAGCAAGTTCTGTGGTGTGTCCAAGTACTGCCCAAAGTGTCTGTTAGACTCTTCACTTTGATTTAGATTCAAATGGTTAGTGAAGAAAAATCTTAGGAATTAGCCTGGCAGACTTGGTCAGGTGTTGACAAATCCTCCAAGGCTGTAACTGCCAAGAGGTGTGTAATGCCTCAGTGTCAGCAATGGGGCTTTAACTTTGAAACTTAATAATGACTTTAAATTTGCTGTTAACCACTGTGGTAGAAGCATCCAGTTTGTCCTGAAGTTGCAGCCTGAATTTCTTTTCCATTTCAAAAGATTTTGCTTCTTTGCTTCCTTTTTCCTTACCAGCTGCCATATTTCATTAATTTTTTCTAGGGCTTTCTGCCTTTTCAGTGGAAGGTTGTGCAACAGAATGAAGGTAAAGCTCCAAGGTAATGTACCTTTGCATTTATTACCAGGTTATTTAATATAAAATACTGATTGTGCTGTTTGTTTCCATATTTCATAGAATAAAAAGGGACGTTGGCAGCTCAGCACCTCCCACCTGTGCAGAAGCTGAGCAGGTGTCACACAGCAGGTTCTGTTGTGTTTGATGTCAGGTTCTTGGCTCAGATCAAGATCCACCCCTGTCCACAGCAAAACTTTAGCTTGATTGTACACGGGAGACTAATTGGTGTCACTAAYGGATCATTTCCACTTCATTCCTCAAAGGCATCTCCAGATGAGGGAATCAGTGTGCATCCTGCCCTGAGGGATGTGTTCTGTGGTCTGTGTGTGTTTGTAATTCTGGGATGGCTGGGCCCTGAGTGAGAATTCTCCAAACTCCCCTCTGCAGGAAGCTCCAGTTCGGTTTTAGGTTTGCAAAGGCCTTAGATGGGGACCCTTAGCAACAGCTCAGTCTTATCTGAAGGCTGTGCAGCCTCTCAGAGAGGAAAGATCTTTGYATGAAAAGAATCCTGGCTGGCTGTGGGTGAGTGATCTGCAGAGGGAGGTCACCAGTCATGCYCTGTGGGGACTGTGCTGTTCTGCACCATCTGAAGTGACCTGGGGAGAGGGCAGACAGCAAAGTGACAAAGCTGTTCCAGAGGCTATCATGCATTAAGTTTCCACACTCATTTTCTAATCCCATTTTAAAGTTATCAGCTCCAATCTCCCCTGTTCATCATCCTGCTTTTCCTTTGGGTATGGGGATGCTGCTGCTGTAGGGTGGTTTAATATCCATTTAGACTGCACCACTTATGTAGACCTTTATGTTGTGTGACAGTTCTGCTTAGGCAGTTATGGTAATTRGGAACATCCAGTTATTCTGCTTTTTAGTACTAGCAGTCAGTGGAATTTGTACCTCTGGCATAATGGTGGAAGTATTTTGAGCAGAGGTCTGTTACATATGGGAAGAGTAAATGGTTGGTGAAATGAAAAGTACCAGGCTTAACTAAAAAGTTATTAAAAAGACACTTGCCTGGAAGGTTGACTTGCAAATAAAGTGCTSGGATGTGTGAAAGGAGTAATTAAAATGTATTATAGTTTCTGGGAAAAGTGTGTAGAACTTGCCTCAAAGAAACTTCCACAACTCCTGTGCAAGGTACAGGAAACCCCGTGGAGCTTAATTTAACCCAGAGATCAGCACTTCTGCACTTCACATTATTCACATAAAGGTTTGGAAGTCTCTCCCATGCCCTGACCCTCTCACAGTGTCAGTCAGARTGGGTGATAGCCTAAAACAGACACAGCCAGTCATGACATGTAGCTGATATGGGACAGATAGACCTGTTCCGCAGCATTAGGGAGGGTTTGAAGGGTCTGCTTTCAGCAGAAGTAATTTTTCTTTGGCCAGAGGGGCCAGAATATCTGTTAGCTCATTTGGATCTGTGGAGGCCATGGAAGACACAACTCCTTTGGCACAATGTTCACAGAGCCATCATTGCCAGGGCATTACAGGAAGCCCTTGCACATGAGCTGGAGGACACAGAGCTGGAGCCCTGAGTTAGGCAGAGTATCTTGATTTGACCACTGGCTAGTATTTGTCAACAATAGAACATAAGAATACCCTTTGCTTTTTGCCGATTTTCCTGTTGCTTCCCTATATCACTTCTGCCGAACTCTTCCATCACAGAAACAAATTCTCAAAACTAAGAAGGTAGAATAGCTCCAGCCCTGAAGATTCCAGGCCCTCACTGACCTGGAATCATCAGACAATCCTTGGCAATTGGTACTGTTCTCTTACTTTGTTAACAAAGATGTTGATGGTAAATTTGCTAACCTTTGCTACCAAAGGTGTTGAAGGTAGATATGTCCATGATTGAGGAGTTTGGATACAGCACTTTGAAGAAAGGAAAAGCTGCTGCTGTACAATCTGTGCCCCCCTGCACACCATCCTCCTCCTCTTCCACTGCTTGTCTTCTCCTGGCAAGGAGAAGTCTGAAGCAGGAGTCTCCCATGTGAACAGGGAGCACCAAGCAATCCATCATTTGTCGGTTAACCCCAGCAAAGGGCACTGGTATCTCTGAAGGAGGCAGCTTTTATTTCAAGTGAGGCTTCATCTGCCTCTGACCTTGTGGAGTTTCTGTTGGAACAAGGAGCTCCCACTGCACTTTTCCTCCTTCCAGACTGAAACCGAGCAGGGGCTGAGCTCTCATCAAGAGAACAGCAGACAAAGAGCTTTTTTTTTTCTTTTTTTTTTTTTTGTCCCTAGGATAACAATCTGGAAATAGAAGGAGAATGATGTCTTTTTTTGGATGATTTCAGCTGTCGGATGCTTTGAGCAATAAAATTGCTGTGGGCCTGTGCAAGGTTAGAGCCATCTTCAAAGAGCAGGCATGGAATGGGAGCAAGCCCTTGAACCAGTTAAGACAGGTCTCTGCACCAGAGTGCAGCCCACCTGTAAATTCCGTGTAGGATGTGCTGCTGAACTGCCCCTGTTCTGTGGGAATGTTGTTTTCCAGAGGAGAGTGTGCTCAATGGGCTACTGAAGTTCATGTAATGGCTTTCTTGTTTTTCTACTTGAAGAAATCATGAGAGCAATAAATTCCTTTTCTCATTAAGGGATCTAATGGAATTGTTGCTCCAGTGCTTTCCACCCGAGAGCAGGAGCAGTGATTTGTTTTGTTTCTCTTCAGGCTTCCAGCACACATCCTGTTGGCTGCAAGGGATTCTTGGGGAATGGCTCAGTGACTTCCGTGGTTTCTGGCCTGGAATGTTTCCAGAGATGAGGCATCCTCTCTGGACAACCTGTGCCAGCATTTCACTGCCCTCATAAAAAAAAAAAAAATCTTCCTTAGAGTTAATATATGGGACAAGCAGGGGGCTGACACCACACTGCCTCAGCTGCTGGCACCAAATCCAGAAGACTGGGGTTGTTTTTCACCTGGTGCAATCTTTTAGACTGTACATGGCATTCATAACTAGATAAGAGAGTATTTATCTCCAATTTAGTCAATTGAGATGTAACAGCAGCTCTAAAATAGCTACAGCACAGGGGAGTTCATGTAAACACAAATAATATCCCCAGGTTTACCTACACAATTTCCTTCTCTGTTTGCAGACTGTGACACAGCATCCAGCCTGTAATGATCACACAGTGATCACTGCAAGAGTGAAAAATACAGCTGGGCTCCCGCATCCTTGGCAGCTACAATACTGTAACAATAAAAGCACAATTATTAGAAGCACATTTCTATATTATCAGTCATAGATATATTCCCATGCCTTCAATAGCATTGCATAGTCAGGTGGTCAGAGACTCAGGCTTGGCTCTTCAGCAGGTTTTGACCATGTGAAGCGCAGAATAAGCAATGCACAAGAAACATCTCAGCAATGTGGGATATCCTCCCAAAGTGTAGGGGGCAGTGCTGGCAGCAGAGCCCTTGTAAAGGTCTGAGCCACCAAAGCACAAGGGGCAGGCCCTTCCTCTGCTCTGTCCCCAAACTGGAATCAGGTGCTAGGAAAGACCTTTCAAGCCAGTGCAATAAACCAGAAAAGGAAGCTCTGAGCCCTTCTTGGGAATCACTTGAGCAGGAAAATCTTGCTGGCAAAACGTTGTTGGTCACCAAGTGAGGCTGGATAAACCAGGTACTAAGCACTAAATCTCTCTCTCCAGGGGTTTGGAAAACCCCTGGCTTCTGGCATTTGGGGATGCATCAATAACTAGAAACTAATTAAAAGAAAGAAAGGRAAAAAAAGCCAAAAATTCTTCTTGCCCTTTTATTCTTTGCAGCAGACAGGTGAAAAGAGTATTTTGCCAGCAGTAGCTCTGAATTATTTCACAACTGCACATCCCTCTTGTGCTGCAAGTTAGAAATGACAGTTTAATTCTTTTTTAATTGCCTCATCTCTAAGGTACCTGAAAGAAGCCATTTTTGTCAATTGTTCCTGGGCTCTGAAAGCAGTTGATTGCTGGAAAAGCAGACAGCGCTCCTCTACTTTGGAAAGGGGGTCTGCAGAGAGGAGAGTGAGGGGGCAAATATTTTTGAAATTACTCTGTAGTTCCCACATCCGGTGTGCTCAGTGTTTGTGTGGGTTGTGTGTTTTGCAGTGCTCATCTGGCTGCTGGAACGGGAGGCTTTGGGATTTTGTTTGTGTGCATTTGAGGCTCTTCAAGCTTCCCAGGCTCCTCACCTGCATGAGGGCAGGAGGCCTCTGGGGCTCCTGAACTCCCAGGGTCATTGCTGCAGGGACCTGGATTTTTGAGCAGGAGAGGGTATCAGGTGTGAGGAGCAGAGCAGCTGGAAACTGTTTCTGAATGGAGGCGTCTTTATCCTTGCKCACATCAATTAATGCTTAGATCTGACCTCCTTTCCCCTTCTTCTCATGACTACAGTGTTCATTTCAAAGCAGATATTTTTATTTTCTGCACTCTGTTATCGATTTTCCGGATCTTACAGAACAACCAGGAAACACAGCGCAGATGTTATGAATTACAGAGGTGCTGGGGCACTGCCAGCTCTCAGATGTTTCTCCTGGTGGCTGAGGAGCTCCCATTTGCAAAGCCAGGCAAGCACTTCTTCTCTCAGAAATCCTCCAGAATGATCTCTGCACCAAGGCAGCACTCTAGGAGGAGAACTGGGACAAAAGAATGGGGTCCTGCATCCAACAAATGCCTTGTGCCACAATACACAAGGGCTTGGTGTGCCCTCATCCCTCCCAGCCCAGGCAGCGCCTTTCTCCTCTGCCCCACATCACACACACTGCACCACCCTGGGAAACAAAAGGCTTTGGGCTCCAGGATTTCCCCCCCAAATCAATGACTACAGGGCAATGAAAAGAACAAGCACTTTTGATTTACTCATTCTGTCCTTTTATTTCAACAAAAGCATCCATCAAACCACTTCTAACTTGGCAAAACTTACAACTTGACAGACTAAGGCACATATTCCAGAGGAACATATTCCTGACATAGTGTAGAATAACACTATCTAGTAAAAGGAAACATGGCCTCCTAAGACTTTTCCTAAAAGATTTCTTCTTCTGCATCCTAAGACTTTTCTTACCTCTACTTCAAGCCTTTGGAATTCTTGATATTAACCCCGTGGCTGTGTTCTGTCACTTCCTATAGTGAACCCCCAATGTGTAATTTATTATTGAAAGAGGAAGACAAGGCATGAGATGGGCTTCATCCTACTGGCAGGGAGCAATACAAATTTCTACACCCTATTTCACTTAAATAAATAACTTTATTAACACTCCTGTTTATTCTCCTCATGTTCCTGGTATGAACATGGGCACGCATGGGAGGCAGGGTGAGGCACTCGCCTCTTCCTCACCGCTCCAGCTCAGGTGTCTTCTGGCCACGCTGTGGACAGCGCWGGGCACACTTCAGACAGGCCTGGGTCCCTTGGAGCCAGAGCCCTCCTTGGCTGGTGGCATTGATGGGGTGGCTCAGCTTCAGTCCCTGAAGAGGCTAACCCTAACACTTACCCTAACAACTAAGCCTAACTCTAACATGAACACTAACCCTATGCCTAAATCAAACACTAAGCCTAAACCTAACGCTAACCCAAACCATAAACCTAACACGAACCCTAACACTACACCTAACTCTAAGCCTAATCCTAACCATAGCCCACTGGGAGATTGCAGCAGGCTTGGGGAGGGGCTGTGGGGGCAGCGGTCTGGAACCAGGCCTGGAGTCGAGGCCTCTGCCCCACTGTGAGGGGCTGTGCAGGGCAGGGCTGGGCCTTGGCCTGTGGCTGTTGATGGCTGAAGGTGGCCGTGCTGCAGCCAGGCCTTGCGTGGCCTGACAGGAGGCCTCTGTTCTTCTGTGTCCCTGCTCCGGTCCTGCTGTTGTTCATCCTGGGACATGTCTTCAGGGGTGTCCCCTTCCCAGTCTGCATCCAGAAGGAGGCAGAGCTTCCACTCACGCGCTGGCAGTGCCTGGACATCCTCCAGTGCTGCTCCTGGCCCCTGCCCATAGAGAGCTTCCAGCAGGGTGGGCCAGTGGCTGCAGGGGCAGCAGGGACTGTGCAGGGCTGCTGCCCGGCTCTGTGGCCCTGCCGTCACCGCCTCCACGCCCAGATGCTGCTGTGTTTGTGTCCCCTGCTGGCGGCTGTAACGCCGGATGAGAGCCGCCACCCTGCGGATGATGGCACGAGAGCCGGGCCACAGTGAGCCCAGCAGAGCCTGGCCGCGGGCCCAGGGGCTGTGCGGGGCCGCTGCCCAGCTCTCTGCTGCCGCTGCCTGCCCGCCAGTGCCAGCAGAAGCTGCTGTCTCTGCCACCTCTTGTGGCAAGGCAGTGCCACGCAGAGGGTGCTCCTCGAGCTTAGGAGGTCCGGCCAGGGCAGCAGCTGCTGGCTGGGCGTGCCTGGGAGCTGCCAGGGCTCCAGACGTGCTGGGCAGGTCCCCAGACGTCTCTTCTGCCAGCGGCCTTTCGGGGTGCCCCAGGAGCTGTGGGTAGCGGGGGTTCACCCAGATGGTGCGGATAATGATGGCACTGCCCTCCTCCTCTGACAGCTCCTCGCTCTTCCTGCCATCCCCTTTGGCTGCTGGATGATCTCCGGTTTGGGGAGTAAGCTCTAAGTGTCCTGTGCCTTTGTGTGGCACCAGAGGTTCTGGTTGCTCCTCACAGGACACATAGGGGCACTCATCCCCACTGCTGCTGCTGCTGCCCTGGACATCCTCTGAGCTGTCCTCCTCCTCGCTYGGCAGCCCTGGCAGGAACATCTGTGCAGCTGCTATTGCCCGCAGCCTGCAAGCTTCCACCTGGCTTGGGGAGGGGCTGGGAGGCAAGAGACTCAGCATTTTTTGACAGCTGCAGTCCTCTGCCCAGCTCTGAGAGGCTCTGCTGGGCAGAGCTGAGGCTCGGCCTGAGGCTGTGACCGGGGGAACGTTGCTGTGCTCTACCCYGGCCTCGCCCGGCCTCACAGGGGGCYGCACTTCTCCACCTCTGCAGCTCGGGTCTGGCTCCTGCTCCCCCTGGGACAGCTCTTTGGGGCTGCTGGCTTCCCAGGCCTCCTCCTCACCATCAGGGGCTGTCGGGACTGCCCCCAGTGCTGCCCCTGCCCCCTGCCCACCGAGAGCTTCCAGCGGGGTGGGCGAGGGTGTGGGGGGGCAGCTGGGGCCGTGCGGGAAAGCCGCCCGGCTCTGTGGCCCTGCCGCGGGGGCTGTCGCTGCCGCCACTGCCTCCATGCCCTGATGCAGGTGCCCCTGTGTCCCCGGCTGCTGGCTGCGCGGCCGGAGCACAGCCGCCACCCTGCTGAGGATGGCACGGSAGCCGCGGYGCAGMGAGCGCAGCAGAGCCCGGCCGCGGGCCCTGGGGCTGTGCGGGGCCGCTGCCCGGCTCTCTGCTGCTGCCGCCTGCGCSMCAGGGCCAGCACAGGAGTCACGCTGYTCCTCGGCCTCCCGAGGTGCCGCCCGTGACCCGCACCCCGACATCTGTACGGAGGACGAGAAGGACGAGCATGAGGGGCCCTCCGGGCTGGAAGCGGCTCCCTGGCACTGAAGCTCCTTCACTGACGGGAAGCCCAGCCTTGCCCCGAGGCAGCTGCGCGCTGCCCCATCCCTCACCCTCTTCCCCYGGCGAAACACCAGCCACTTCTTCTTGGGCTTCATGTCGGTGCTCGTCTCCTTGTCCGAGGACATCTCGGAGTTGCTCCAACACTGCCTTCCCCCGATAAGATGCTGTCTCCTGATGGAGCTGCTCTCCTGGGAGTGGCACCCCCGGAGTGGCACCCTTGTCCCCAAAGGTTCACAGTGGGATCTGGACACACGCAAGCCTCAGTTCACAGAGAGGAACGGTCTGGCTGGGGTCCCAAGTGTCCCCAAGAGTGCTGGACACAGACATGCAGTTCATCTTTCGCACTTTATCACACACAGTAATACACAGGACAGCTCACAAGGTTCATGAGGCAAAGGAAAAGAACCAGCTTATGGGCTGTTGGAATAGAGTTTTGAAACCAAAGAGACCAAAGACCCACGATTGCCTGGACTGCTTCAGTGTCTCTTTGGCTTTAGCTGAAGTCAAAAGATTTCCTTCCTAAAGTGATTGGAAATCCTACACTGCATATCATTTCCAGTGTGCCTTTTCCTTGTTGTTATCTTTGGCTAAGAGTATCACATTTGGTTCATCTCATGGAAGGTACGAACTGCTGAAATGCTGCTCTGAATTGCTGTGACATCTGTGCTATAGCTGGGTTTAGTTGTGATTCTGGTCAGGATCCCCTTAGGCTCAGTTCTGTCGTGATATGAACTGATGCAGCAAGCTTGACTTAAGAGCGGCACRGGCTAAAGGAGTCAGTCTTTGAATGCTTCTGCATATTTCACCTCCCTGTCTGCTGCTTTTCTGGGCACAGCTGCAGGTCCAGGGCCTTGAGGCAAAGCCCAGTGTGCAAATTCCTGTTGCCATTCCTGCCTTCCTGCAGGACASTGGTAGATCGTGGTTGTTTCTGTTGTAGGGTGGTTTCCCCGGGCTGGACGCTCGGGGCTTGGATTAGAAGGAAGAATTTGGAGGTTCACAGGCCCTGGATGCTCTGGACACGTCTTGTGTTCTCTGGAGCAGATTTTGGGATAAGCTAGAAATTTTTAAATGGAACGTCAGGAGGGAGCGCAGGAGCGTGGAAGGGAGGAAGGGAGGAAGGGAGGGCAGGAGGGACAGCCTTCAGTACAACATTGCTGACCATGGCTTTGCACAGGAATATGATCCTGCTCCCAGGAGCTGGGAGAGCATGTAGGAAGGGGGAATTACCCCCTTTTTGCAGTTAGAACCTCTTAAAGATGGTTCTGAGCATAGCAGTACTCACCTCAACAGACAGAGGCCTGACTACGCTGTCACCATCCCCCTCCCTGCTCCCCAGGTGCTCATTCCCTCTGGATTTCCCTCTTTTGGAAAACTTGACTGCAGTAAATGGGAGTCCCTGTATTGGAAGCAGCTTTAGATGCAGTACCTTTTAGGAATCAATGCTGTGATGCCCACAGGAAACCAGAGACATGCAAATCCATTTCCCTGTGAAGCTGGAGCCAGCTGGGCCAGGAGGTCACTGCTGAGTGACAGCAGACGTGAGCATCCGTGAGGCTGCTCCAGGGCACCGCTGCTCTCCAAGGGACTGAAATCAGTATTTATTGCCTGCATGTGATAAAAATAATGGATTCCTGCTCACAGTAGCCTGGAATCCCCCTCTCAATAATTTCATAACCTCCTGTTGCACTAGAGCCAGCCACACCACACCAAAAACTGTTTGCTGGGTCTTGGCAGCATCACTGTGAAGCAGAGTGGGGTGGGGAATAATACAACAGAGGAGATTTAGGTGGGATATTAGAAAAGATTTCTTCACCCAAAGGCTTGTCAAGCACTGGAACAAGCGTGACAGGTCCCACATGGAAGTGACAGAGTCACCATCCCTGGAAGGATTTAGAATATGTGTAGCAGTGGCACTTGGGGACATGGTTTAGTGATGGGTGCTGAGTTAATGTTGGACTGGATGGTCTTGAAGGGCTTTTCCAACCTTAACAAATCTATTGTTCTGTGATTCTATTACTTGAAGCCATGAGGAAACTGTCACTGAACACAAAATGGGGATGTTTTAAAACCAGGGAAGATAAAACCGTGGGAAGGGATTTGCAGGGCACAGAGACAGGTTCACCCCGTTGCAGCAGGAGGAGCATCATCACAGCAACCAGCTGAGGTCTGCTTACAAGCTATAAAGAGAGCAGGAAGAGGGCTGGAATTCCTTTTCCAGCACAGGCCACACAAAGTAGCACCATGGTGCCATGGGATCCTGGCATTGCTGATCCCCCTCCAGCCATGCTGGGTGTTTTGTGGTATCTGTGGGGAGCTCCCTCCCCATGCCCCACTCTTTTCCAAAAGAGCAAGACAAAAGCAAGAAAAAAGCTAATTGTGATGATAATCATTCTTCCCTTCAGCCTCTTGAAATAGGGGAAAATACAGTAAAGTATCCTCCCTGATTGTCTGTGAGGAACATTTCCTCCTGGGCTGGTTCTACCCACAGCAGAGCTCTGGGCTGAGCCCAGAGCCAAGGAAAAGGCTTATGGGATGCTGTACGCTGGAAAAGCCCAGAGTTGTATGGCTTGGGTGAGAAAACTATGATTTTAGAAGAAAGAGATGTTACAAAATCTATAGCATGCAGAGAAGTGTGGGTTTTTGTTGTTTTTGGGGGTTTTTTTGGGTTTCTTTTCCTTGTGAGATTGTTCCTTTTCCCTTGCAGTCTCTGAACTGCTCTGAGATCTGCCTGGTATTTTCCCTGGTTACCAGTGTTAGGTTATGGGATAAACACTGCATTGCCTGCCCACAGAGAAGCAACAGTGGGAGRAAATCCAAATCATACCCTGTCCAATTTGCTCCTAGGCCCATTGCAGGAGCTGCCGGAGACACAAAGGCACGTGGGACACCAAATTACAGGCTCAGAGCAGGAGAAATCCTGGCTGGACTTCCCTGGGGCTGTAGGAGACCCCCCCAGCCCCACGGGTCATTAGGAGAAGGCAGCTGGAGCATCTCTCCTGAGATTTTTGGAGCATATCCAGGGCCAGCTCCTGGACATCTGTGTCACAGATGCACCAGGGCTGTGGTATGTCCACATACCAGCAACTGGGCAGACTGGGATCTGGGATGGGGGAGACTGGGCAGGCTGCATATCTGAGGCCACCTGGGAGGAAAATGTAGGAAATAAATACTCTGGTGTTTAGGAATGGCACAGCAAACCTCAGTGCCAGCCTTGATGTGGGGGAAAAGGTGATTTTGCTTTCAGACAAGCCTAATTCCACTCATGTCCCTCATGGCCACATGTACACCAGCACCAAAGTGTGAGGCCAAATGACCTGTCCAGCCCTCAGTGGTGTCCATTTTTCTTGTGATAACTCAGGGCAGCCCTAAGGTGGAGGTGACATGGACTCTAGGTTGTGGTCACTTCTGATAGCAGGAGACATATCCATCCCCATAGAGAAAGGCATTTTCTCTTGTTTGGAGATGGAGAAACACCTTAAATTTAGTTTTATTTTTTCTTTATGATTATTTTAATACGGAGGCTGCTGCACCATCCATTTCTTGCTTTCAATTTGCTTACCCCTCATTCCAGGGCCTGGGCCCCATTACTCAGCAYTTGATTGTGTCACCTTTCAAAGTGGAAATCCTCCAGCACATTTCAAAGCAGAGTCATCACCCTCTGGGCTTGGCTGATCCCCAAGCACTGTATTTTAGCAGGTCCCACTTCAGTGGATCCAGCTGCTGTTCAGATATAAAATGGGAATTTATAAGACGATCACATTTGACATTAGAGCTTTCCCTGTGGCGCTTCTGTGGCTCTGTGCCTCTTGGAGACCATCAGCCTTGGTCTTTGTCCATGACCTATAAACCCAGGAGTGATGTGAAAAGCTCATGTCTCAGGTGGGCAATCTCAATTATAAAAGGCACAGCCTCTTTCAAAAGATCAGCTTAAAATCATGTGGCAAGTATAGCTGAGAGCCCAATTCCTCCTCTGAAGGCTGAACTTCTGAACTGCAGATAATTACTACTCTTCTCCTCCYTTTGGTGGCATCTCCTATCTCGAGCTGTAGAAACAATATGTAGGTGCTTTTAAGTTTAAAATAAGGGAACATCTCTCAGCGTGGCTGTGAGTTAAAAAATACCATCTTTGTGCTTCCAGATGAAGAGCCCAAGGCTGAAGAGCTGGAGGTGTGCGTTCCCATGTGGTGGCTGAGTCACCAGCAGAGCCAGGGGCAGGGTCGTGTCACAGCAGCTCAGAGCATGAGGGTGGTAAAACACTGGAGGGGGGTGAAATGCTGGCAGAGGTTGCCCAGAAATGGGGTGGATGCCCCATCCCTGGGAACATCCAGGGTCAGGTTGAGGGCTCTGAGTAATCTGACCCAGCTGAAGATGTCCCTGCTGGTTGTAGAGTGTTTGKACCAGAGGACATTGAAAAAGTCCCTTCTGAAATCTCCAGAAGTCCACACYATTCTCTCATTCCATGGCTGTGGAAGCCAGGCTGCTGGCAGAGGACAGAGCCCTAGTTTGGGACATGGCCCCAGTGTCCCTGTGCTGCTGGGTGTGGCCCGTTCCTCAAACAAGCATCCAGCCATGTTCCCTGCAGCAGGACAGCCCTGGAGCTATGGGCTGGGATGGAGCACTGCTGCCTTGTGCTCCTTGTGCCGGGCTGGAGCTGGGAGCTCCGTGTGGCGGTGGTGGTGTGAGTGCTGTCCCTGAGCTGGTGACACTGGAGGGTCCCAGCAGGGACAGTCCCCGGCAGGCCCGTGCTCCCTCCCCGCAGCGGTGGCAGGAGGAGGCTAGTGAGTTTTGTTTCCCGTGGAAAAAGGCCGGTGTTCGTGTCCAGGGGCCTGTGGCCCCGGGTGGGCTGCCACCTCCTGAAATTCCAAACAGCCCAGGATGTCTCCCAGACCCAGCTGCCACCACCTACAACGCGAGCTGCCCTGGCAGTGCCAAGCACCTCCTGCAAACTGACTCAGGAAAGTGCCACGCCTGGGTGACAGAGGCGTGCTGGCGTGTCGTGCCGAGCAGCAGGCAGCAGATGGCAATGTCGCCCTGCCGGAACCGCAGGGATGCGGGGAGATGCTTGCTGTGCTGGCAGCCTGGCGACAGGACACAAAGCCTGGTGGTGGGTCCAGCTCCTTTAGCAGAAGCCGTAGGGTCTCCGGAAGCGTTGGGTGGCTGGTGGAGGTGCTCCTTGACTCCGGGCTACTGCGGGTCCCTGTTCCCCACAGGCACCCAGGTGGGACAGATGAGCAAGGGAACAGGTAGGGACACTCCTTTCTTCCTGCTCCCTCCCCAGCCTGGCAGAGGCTGCTGGGGGTTGCTCAGATGTAAAAAAGCCCAGACTGGTTTTTGCCAGGCCTTGGTTGGAGTGATTTTGACAGCTGGGGACACTGAGGCAGGGAGCAGGCAGTACCTGTGAGTGCTACTGGAGCTGGTGAGCTGCTGTTTTAGCACTGGGGTGAAGCTGCTCCCAGCCCTGAGCCTTGGCATGGCTGGGGTGTCACCTTTGGCAGGCTGTTGTGCCTCTCCCCCCGACTCACCCYGGTGCCAGCAGGCGTTTTCCAGAGGCAGCTGCAGGGAGGTTTGGATGGCCACAGCTCCTCCCTGGGCCCCACACCTCCCCAGTGGGATGGGAAGCTGGGTGTTCCCTATTGCTGCCTGCCTTGGTGGTATCCCAGAGTCACCTCAAGGACTTTGTGCCATGCACTCCTTATCTGATGGGAACAGAGCCAGCGCTGGAAATGTTTTCTTCTCCTTTTCTCCAAGCAGCTCATCCCGTCTTTTATCAGGCAGGGCTGCTGAGCTCAGGGAAACAGGAGCTGTGTGCCTGCTTGGGGCACGCTCCTGAGGCATGGCTGTGGGTTTTGTTGACTTCTCTGAGCTGACAACATGCTGGTGACTGCATCAGTGGTACAAAACACAGGGCTGGCATCAGCTCCATGTGCTGCCACTGCAAGTACCACCAGCAGCCAAGGCACCTCATCACAGGCCTGGGAAGGAGAGGCCAGAAGGTGCCAAGAAATAATTCTGAGTAGCCTAAAGGGGCACTGCGGGTCCCCTTCGCCTCCCCATTGCCTGGATCCAGCACATTTCATCRTGGTTTGGAAGCAGGCTACTCCTTGGGGTGCAAGACACTGAGTTACACATCCTCTGCTCCCCAAACTGCAACTCTTCCAATTGGCACAGGGCCATGCAGGTGCTGAAAAATAAACTGATTTCTCCATCTGAGCACTCTTGACTCAGCATTCCTTCAGTCAGCGCTTTACAGCAGGTGTGAGATAACAGGAAAAKGCAATGCAGAGAGCAGAGCCCATTGTCCTGGCTGGGTATCTCCCAGTACAGCCACAGAGATGCTGGCAGTGCACTCTCAGCACGTATGGCTTTGGCAAAAGGCTTTGTGGATCACGGCAGTGGTGTCCTCCTGGTGTCCCCTCGCCCACTCCCAACTGTATCCCTGCCTCTGCTAAMGGGTGTGAGTACCTTGGAAGGTGCTGGGTTTGGGATGCTCCTTATGAAAATTAAAGCTTTATGCAGGAGGCATCAGGTCTGTGTGTTCTGAGCTTATTTCCTTCCTCTCACAAGAATTTGTGTGACTCTGTTTTCTTTACCTAATGTAAAGAAATGTTTCTGTACCTATATGTCATTCATTAGATGGTGGCCAGGCTTTGCCACAATGGCAGCTGCATTTTGGGGGAAGGAGTGTCCTGAGCTGACACATCCGTGGAATGTGGTGAACTGAACRGTGCTCAGGAGAGAGGTCAGACTGAACAAGAGGTCCTGAGGATTTGGGGCTGGCCTCTGTGTTGATGCTGTGTGTGGTTTCATGTGCTCCTCCCCTCTGGAATTATGATTTGGTTTCCAGGAGAGGCTTGRCTTTACACATCAGCCCTTAGATGTGTCAGGTGGAGCAGCTCCCAGAAGACCAGGGCACAGTGTGGAGGTGCAGAGGGCTCCTCTGTCCTGAAGGATGGGGAGTGTGGGATGGAACAATCAGGGACTGATGGCAGAGGGGGGTGTGGGCASCTGGAGAAGGGGACTGCCATAACTACAAAGCCATAGCTACAAACAAGGAGGAAGGAAACCCTGCCTTGGAATAAAGTACAAACTGAGCCAGAMCCCTTTTCACTTGATCACCTAGAAGTCCTGGAAAAATCAGTGGAGAGGGGAAAGCAAACTGAATGCACTGGATCTTGGCAGGGATGTTCAGAGATAAGGAATGTGCAAGCCTTGCAGTCATGGGAAGGAGCCCCAGCCCAAGACCAGGAGATGCCTATCAGGCTGGACATTGCTTGTGCCACGTACACCACACTGCTGGGGGGTCAGATTGCTGCCAGTGTTATAAACCCCTATCACTCTCCAGATGCAGATAAGTCTTATCTCCTAAAGTGAATCCTATTAACCAGCAGTGGACTTTGCTGCCAGTGTTTGTACCCTTGAAACCTCACTTGGAGCTTTTCTGCCTCTAGTGAGTCAGGGAGGGTTTGAGGAAAAGAAAAGGAAGTGGTTTCTTCCAGCATGAGCTGCTCTGAGCTGTGGGTGCCCTGTCAGCCCCATGAGTGCTGCTGCAGGAGCTGCTCCAGGTTTGCTTTGGTGCAATGGTGGGGATCCAGGAGCTCTGCCAACTCCAGCCAAACCAGTTGGGATGTTCTTTGCCCAAGTTTGAAGCAGGAAGCTGCCCCTGCTCTGCAGTTCCCTTGGCTGCATCAGGAGAGTTTGTCAGAGGCCCTTGCACACCACACTCTCCTTGCAGTGCTAAATCTACTGATAATGGACTTGCAGGTAACAGTGCTGCTCCTGCCTCCAGTCCTGCAAGCCAAGCACAAGCATTGCAAGGGACTTTTCTGGCCCTTTGTTTAAATAATGTCTGTCTAGGTGTTCCCAGGAAGGCTTCTGTAGCAGGGGCAGTAATTTAGGAGGTCCTGGTATGGCAGTGACTCTGTTTCACACATGGGTCATGGAGTTCCAGTAAGGATCCTTTCAGCCTGTCCTCCTTGCGAGGCTGCTTCTTTCCACTATTTCAAGGTAAAGCAGCCCATTTCCCTTGAGGAAGGGAACCTCTGGTCAAGAAGAAAGGGAAATATTGTCTCCCAGTTTGGCTGCTCCTCCCTTAATGCTGTGCCCATCTCTCCGGGCCGTCCCTCTCCCTGGGAAGGGGAGCAGTGCTCAGTCTAGCGGACGCCTTGTGAAGGCTGACCTAGAGCAGAGACTGAGCTAAAGAATAAAGTAGGGATTTATTAGGAGGCCTCAATGGATCCACCTGGGGCAGCACAAGAGCCCAGSCAGGGCTACACCCAAGATGAACCAAAATGGTCACAAAATGGATGACTGGTCACAGAGTCTCACACTTTTATAAGTTCTGGTCCATTTGCATATTGGAGTAATTGTTTCATTACAGCTTTAGCCCATGCAGTCCCATCCTGCTTGTTTTTCTCTCTCCAGCCCACGGTGTTTGTGCTCTTGGKSCTGAGATTTGGATCATTTGTCCTTGGTCCCCAGCTAGAGCAGGAATTGTTTTGTCTCCCTGCTCTGTGCACAGAGCTCACCATCCCCTCATATGAAGCCCAGACCCACACACTAAAGCAGCACAGAATCTGAAAAATATACAAGCTCAAACCTGAGGCATTATAGTAAGTGGGACTGCAGAGGGTAGTGCAGATCAGAGAATCACAGCATGGTTTGGGTTGGAAGGACTGAAAGGTCATCCCATTCCTATCCCCCTGCCATGGGCACAGCTGCCATTCACTCTCCCAGCTTTCTCCAAGCCCTGTCCCACCTGGCCTTGAACACTTCCCAGTGTGGGGCAGCCACMGCCTCACTGGGCAACCTGTCCCTGACATCCTGCCTTCCTTAGGTGTAGCTATAACCTGCAGGGGTGAAGGATGAAATGGGACCACCTGGACCTCTTGTACCAGCCTGGCTCCTCAAGCAGCTCCACGAGCTGTGACAAACACCAGCTCTGCAGCAGAGGAATGTGCTGCTCCTACCTTGTCAGTARAGAGCTCATGGGTAAATGGAGGCTTGGCTGCCCCTTCAGAGCTTTGCAAAGCTGCCTGCATGCTGCTCTTCCTGCATCTCCCTCGGCAGCCAGATCAGCAGAGGGCACTGCATGTCCACGCTTAATCGACCTTGGAAGGGAGGGAAGATCTTTTCCACCGCTCCAGCAGCATTTGCTCACTGACCACCAAACCTCTCCCCAGCTCCCTGTCAAAGAGCTCCGGGCTGCAGGACCGCCTCCCTGATGGAAAGATCTGGTCTGATGAAGGAAATCAGGAGGCATTCGGTGAAACGACAGGAAAATTTAGATCAAACGGCAGGAAATCCGCCCTCGGGCAGCACAGAAGAGCCGTGCTGTGGAAAGCTCTGCTCCGGCAGGAGGTGATCCAAGACAAACAGGGAGCTGCCTTCTGGGATGGACTGGCTGGCGGGCAGGATGGGCGAGATCTGGGCAAAGCCATAAAAGCAGTYTGGCTTTGTGCTCTGCTGTGGTCACTGCAGGCGGTCAGGGAGGAGCTCCTGCCCTGCCCAGTCTGCAGGATGGTACCCTCAGCCCATGCAGGAGCAGAAGGAGCCTTTCCCACCATGGCCTGAGGCAAATCTCCATATTTATAACTTATATATGGGTATTTAACAGGGTATTTACCAGCCTGGAGTGGCATCACCATGGTCCCAGCTGCATTTGGTGCAGAGAAGAAACCCAAAGGGAAACGCTCCAAAATTCAATCACTCTCCCTTCCTGCCCCATGAAAGGCAGCAGAACATTCCGTCCAAGAAAATCCATGAGTCTTTGATCTTCCCCGCTGACTCTGCAGCCAGAGACCTCCACTGAGGAGAAGTCACCTCACTGTGCCCTCCTTGGTGAGGTATGGGCTGTTTGGAGGCTTTGGGCTCTTCCAAYGAGAGTATCTGTGTGCAAACACAGATATAAATGTCCCTAAGTTGACGTTCTTATAGTGCCTGTGGAAGTAGCTGCTTGCTGGAGTGAATAGAGAGCCAGGTGCTACCTCTTGCATTGCTGCAGCACTGCAGGTTTTGATGCACTGGTGACTTCTCCTCAGTGGAGGTCTCTGGCTGCAGAGTCAGCGGGGAAGATCAAAGACTCATGGATTTTCTTTGATGGAATGTCCTGCTGCCTTTCATGGGSCAGGAAGGGAGAGTGATGGAATTTTGGAGTGTTTCYCCTTGGGTTTCTTCTCTGGTTGAAATCGGGGCTTGTCTGAGAGCTCTTGGATGCCGAGTTGGCAGCACTTGGGTGACCACCCCATAACCCCCACCTGTCTGGCTGGTTCCTGCAGGGCTGAACCCCCACAGGAGACCAGGTATGTGCATCTCCAGGAGGTAGCTGTGGGCTGAGCCAGCCCAAGGCTTCACTCAAACATAAACTGACATATTTCCAGCCAATAGGAAGTGATCACTGCCTGGGAACCCGCCTTGGAGTGCATTTGTTGACTGAAATCTTTATCAGGAGAGTGAAGGTGGTTTCCAGACTTGTCGATGTCCTCGAGATAGCTTTCGTGGAGGCTTTCCAAGACACTGCAATCTCAGCTATTGCCCTTTGACAGCAGCAAAGATAAAGATATATGAACCTGCCGTTCAAAGGATCTTCCTCCTCCTGCAGTTCTTGAGATTAGGCTGCTCCAGGGCTCTGTCCCTGGAACAACCTGCTGGGGAGTCACACACAGCCCTAATCGCCCATGAAAGTGCTCTCTGCCTTGTTTCTCCTCACCCTCTTGGAGCAGGGGCTTGTGTGGAGGTRTCTGAGCTCTGCACAAGTGAGAGAAATCCTCGGGGTAGAGGTGACTGATCTCCTCTGACTCTGCAAGCAGAGGGGTGCCTCTCATCCTGTTCAGGCTGCCWAAACAAGTTGGTCTTGCTCAGAAGAAATGAGAAAGCTGATCTAAATCCACATTCCCTGGCACAATTAATGCCTGAAACAGAAGTGTGTTCATGTGGGACTGTGAAGGAGCTGGGAAATGCTGCCAGCCTATCCATGAATGTCCCGTTGAACCTCCTGGAGGCCACAGGGAAAAGTGTACAACCCAAAAGGGAGAGAGGTCTGTAGGGGGGCCCAGCTGGGGAGGTCGAGGCTACACAGACCTGCCATGAGAAGAGGCTGTGGCAGTGCCAGTCAGTAAAGATGGCAGGGGAGATGAGCTCCAATGAGCTCTGGGCCATCTCCATCCTGCAGATGGAATCACAGAATCATTTAAATTGGAAAAGACCTTTAAGGTCATCAGCCATGTCCCAGGTGCCTTGTCTATACTCCTTTAGATACCCTCAGTGATGGTGACTCCATCCCTTCCCTGAGCAGCCTGTTTTAATCCCTGACAACCCTTTTCATGAAGAAACTTTTCCTAATATCCAAKCTAAACCTGGTGTGACTTGAGGCCATTTCCTCTTGTTCTGTTGCTGTTACCTGGAAAAAGAGACCAATCCCCACCTGGCTMCATCCCTCAGTCAGGGAGTTGTAGAGAGTGATAAGGTCCCCCCTGAGCCTCCTTTTCTCCAGGCTGAGCCCTCCCTCAGCTGCTCCTGGTGCTCCAGACCCTTCCCCAGCTCTGTTCCCCTCTCTGGACTCCTTCCAGCCTCTCAATGTCCTTCTTGCAGTGAGGGGCCCAGAGCTGGAGACAGGATTTGAGGTGTGGCCTCAGCAGTGCCCAGCCCAGGGGACAGTCACTGCCCTGGTCACTCTGTGGCTGGTACAGCCCAGGTGCCCTTGGTCTTCTTGCCCGCTTGGGCTCATGTTCAGCTGCTGTTGACCAACACACCTGATTGCTGGTCCCCTTAGGTGACTGCCTTGGGGACCCTCCCTCTCAACACTCAGGAATYTTCTCCAGATTTCCAGCACTGATGTATCCATGGCTGGCTTTTTYCTCATTTGTTCCTGAGCCAGAGGACAGTGCTGGCACAAACAGCTCCTCTCCCTGCCTGTGCTCTTCGACGTTCATTTGAAATAGTCTCTCTTTGGCCTTGTGCTTCAGAGGGATGCTTTTCAAAACCAGAAATAAATGGGCTTGAAATATTTCCCATAATTTTGCAAGATCTCGACCCTCTGATAGCCAGATTGGAAGGAGGATAAGAAGGAAATAAGCATTCAGGCTGGAACCACTATTGTTAAATAGACACCACCATAAAGCCAGTACTTCTTGTTTACAATTGAACTCATGAATTTTTAGATATTAATGTATGAGAGATTGAGTAAACAACCATTGTGCCTCTAAGGAATGAGTCCCAGGCTGTCCTGAGCTGGAATACTTTGTACTTTCCTGATTGCCTTCCAAGAATTTCAAATTACTTGGTAAGWGAAAAACAACTCGGCTTCACGAGATGTTTGTGAGGTTTTCTGGATGGACTTAGCTCTTCTGCTCTGTGATGGGGCTGCTTTGGGGCAGAGCTCTGGGAACTGTGGGACACTGAGCACCTGGGGGTTCATGGAGAGGTGGGAACTTCATGTGAAGGATAAACCACCAGGGTCAGGAGGGTCAGCCTGGGGCTGGTAAAACCCTGCTGCTGTGCACGGGTTTGCAGCTGGTGTGTAGGCCTGGCACTCAGCATTCCCAGCTTGTTTGGCTTGGAAACATCCTGAACACTGGCACAGAGCAGTGAAGGGACASGTGGGAAGTCACACAGCAGTTCAGGGGGAAAGCCAGCAAGAAAAGGACTCTGCTGGCCTGATTCATGAGCCTTTAAGCAGCAGCTGGGATGCTCTTGGGTATGGGTCCATGGGAACAGCCCCCAGGGACAAAGTGACAAACGGGTGTATGGCCAGGCCATGTCCCCCATGCCATGGAGAAACCATGCCATGCYCTCCAAGGAAGCTGTGGCCCATGTTATGCACTCCTGGGTTCTCCAGGCTTACCCAGAGTGTTTCTGTGCCAAGGTGGCCCTGACAACTACAAATTGTCCCTCTGGGCCAGCCTGGACAATCCTGCCTTGGGCATCCTGGCCAGAGCTTTGGTACAGCAGGCACGATGGGTTCCTCTCTACCTGGCTTCTTTTTGGCTTAGGTTCCCCAGCCAGCAGCCTGGAGCTGTGGAAAGTCATGAATTCGGGTTACCAAACCATCTGCTGGCTGCATCTTAAAAAGCAATTAAAGCAAAATTGTTTCCAGCCCTTCTGTTTGCAAGATGTAGTCTAAAGAGAGAGAGCCAAGCCAGGATTTGCCCGATGCTGCCGCTGCTCCAAGTATGAGTTAATTTGATTTAATTCCTCATGCTGCAAAGTGAGGAGTTCCCTACTGAGGGCTCAGGAAGCATGCAGGTAAACAAGGCTGTGTGCTGTTCAGTTTAAATGAGGGGAAAACCCAGGAAAATGGCATTTTGAGGCTTTTAAAATTGCTTTTAATTAGAAATTATTAAACAGAATTCAAAAATGTAGGAAGTAGGAATAGTTTTGCAGGGTAGAGGATAATAGAGTGTTGCTGGAGATGGATGGATGGATGGCAGGTCTAAGCAGAGTTGGAGGGTCTGAGGAGCTGTTCCTGGGGTACCCCACAAGGCAGAGGGACTGGTGTGGGGGCAAGRGGTCCCTCAGAGCCACTTCTGCTCATGCCCTGACTCCCAGGGACCTCTCAAAGCATGAAACTCTTCTTTCTTCCTTTTCTTGTAGTGAAAGACACACAGAGAAGCGGGGGGAAAGGAGGCAGGGATGAAAAGAGAAGGTAGGGTGGCATCATTCTTCCTTGTCCTCCTTTGGCAGCTGTCACCCTGCCAAATCAGGGAATGACCTTGTGCTGGAGGGGAAGGTGAGGCCATGCCTGGTGGTGAAGGGCACAGACACAGAGGATTTAATATTCTCTGTGTTTTTATGTCCGCAGGGTTTTCACTCCTGTTCTGCTGAGAGGTCGTGCCCAGGAGAGCTGGGGAAATGAATCCTCCTAACCCACGCAGKGCACAGCTTTGGGGGCAGCTGGGGACTGCCTGAGAGCCAGAGATGACAGGATCAAGATGCTCTGGTGCTTCAGGCTGTGCTTGGTGGAAAGGTCACACACTCAGGCCAGTGGTGACAAACCTGTGATGTTCTGGGAGCAAAGGAGAGAGGGAGCAGATTTGGGASAAAGCACCTTCTTTTTCCAGCAGGGGAAGGTGAGATGCTCCAATGCTGACTCTTTTAGAGGGCGAGATAAATCAGAGAATTCCAGAATGGTTTGGGCTGGTAGAGACTGCAAGGATCATTTAGTTCCAACACCCTGCCAAGGGCAGGGACACCGTGCACTAGACCAGGCTGCCAGAGCCACATCCAACCTGGCCTTGGACAATTCCAGGGACAGCACAGCCACAGCTTCCCTGGGCAACCTGTGCCAGGTCCTCACCAGCCTCACAGGGAAAAATTTCTTCCTAATATCCCATCTAACYCTACTGTCTTTCAATYTGTACCCCTTCCCCCTTGTCCTGCCACTACGGTTCCTGATGATGAGTCCCTCCTTGGCTCCCCTGTCGGTGCCTTCAGACTCTGGAAGGTGCTGTGAGGTCCCCATGCCACCTTCTCTTCTCCAGRCTGAACAACCCAAACTTCCTCACCCTGTCTCCAGAGGGGAGATGCTCTTATCAACCTCATGGGCCTCCTCACGATGGTTCCATGTCGTTCTGATGCTGGGGATACCAGAACTGCTGGGATGAGATAAAATGAAGTGATGGTGSTGTGTCACACTMATATTTTCTTAAAAATCCCTTTGCCCAGGATTTTTCTCCTGGGAAGCTGAGAAGCCTCAGAGAAAAAGGAAAAACAATTCTTGTCTCATTTGCTTCTCCTTTGTTGTGCTCATGTGGAATGTGTTTGGGGATTGCTTACCCACAGGTGATTGTTTCTTTGGATTCTGCTGGGAGTTTTCACTCATTGGCCAATCAGGGCCAAGCTGTGTTGGGACTCTAGAAAGAGTCAGGAGTTTTTCATTATTGTCTTTTTAGCAYTCAGTAAGTATCCTTTCTGTATTCTTTAGTATAGTTTAGTATAGCATTCTYTAATATATTATARATCATAAAATAATAAATGAGCCTTCTGAGAACATGGAGTCAGATCCATCATTCCTTCCCGCCACGAGGGTCCCTGCAAATACAACAGTGCTGTGCTGAGTCTGGGGAGTGCAGGATGCTATGGGAGTTCAGGATGCTGTGGGAGTGGAGTGCAGGATGCTGTGCGGAGAGCCCGGCTTGCCTCGTCCCCTTGCACCGTGCCAGCTGAATACACCRTGGCTGTGCATCGAGGGGGCAAAAACCCCAAGAGCCTGCTCAGGAGGTGTTGAGCAGAGGGCTCAGCACAGCTGCAGGGTCTTTGCTGCTTGGTTTACATGGAAAAAGCCCCGAGCGCAGCCCMGGGCCGAGCTTATGTAAGAGCTGGCAGCGGGGCCGGCGGTGCGGAAACCCAGCGGGGCGCAGCCGCCTTTGATTCTCTCCTGTTTGCTCAGCAGCTTTCATGCGGCGGGGGAGCAGGGCGAGGACGCGAGATTCCTGCACACTGAACTCCTCTGTTTCTCTCGGCAGGATAAACAGGACATAAAACAAAGCCCCGAGCCAGCTCTCGCCTCGGAGGCAGCGCGCTGCCAAAACCCCCGCGGGACAGCCTGTTCCCCTGGGGAGCGGCCACCCCAGCCGGGGTGCCACGGGCTGGGCTGCGGGAGGCCGTGGCAGCCCCCCCGGGGGGGCTCTGGGCGCTGCAGCCCCCTTGGGGCCGGGTGAGGGTTGCCCTGTGGGAAAAGAGGGCAAAACTCCCTGGAGGGATTCAGGTGATGAGCTTGAAGAGCGCGGGATGGATTCTCCAAAGTGACACCAGGCTGGACACTGTGTGGCCACTGTCACCTGCCCTGCTGCCCCACAAGGCAGCAGGGCTGAACCCTGTCTGACCCACCGTGGGGTGCAGCAGGGAGAGGAACAGGTCAAAATTTTTCTTCCTCTTTGCAATGGACTCTGTCTGGGGGTTTCCAGTGCTGCCTTCAGGCTGGACACTGTGTGGCCACTGCCACCTGCCCAGCTACCCCACAAGGCAGCAGGGCTGARCCCTGTCYGACCCACCGTGGGGTGCAGCAGGGAGAGGAACAGGTCAAACTCTGTTCTTCTCTGCAATGGRCTCTTTCTGGGGGTTTCCAGTGCTCCCTTAAAGCTGGGCTACTTTATTTATCATTTCCCTTGAGGAATAATTTCCAGGCTCTCTTGCCCCCATACTGATCCCTGCCAGTGACAGAGGGCAGTGGGGCTGACCTCAGCCCTTTCCCAACACAGGATTAGCTAAGCTGGCTCCTCAGAGACACAGCCCAAACCCATGCCAGCTCCCCTAAATCTCCAGAGAAGCACAATTTCACCACTGCTCCCCTCCTCCAAGGTGAGAAGGCAAGGGGCACACACTCGCTGGTGGGGTTTGAAACCCTTCCAAACAGTTTCAAGTGGGGATTGCTTGGGAACAAAATGTCCTGTAGCCACCCTAAAGTCTCTTGGTCGGGGGAAAGCATTGGCCTAGTGTGAGGATGCAGCAAAACTCCTCAGAAATGCTATTGCTGCTGGAGGACCACAAGGGGAGGGTGGTGTGGTGCTGTACCCCTGTCCTGCCAGCCATGCTGGGCAGGGAGGTCCCCTCTCTCCCAGGACACTGCTGGGGAGTTATCCTCAGCTGCCCTGCCCCAGCTCTGCCACAAGCCTTGTGCTGCTCTCTGCACACCGGGGTTGCTGCCTTCTGCTCCCAAAAGGAAGAGCTGTGGCAGGGGAAAAGCCATCTGGGCCAAAAGCTGCTTTCCTGGCTGGGATCTGGGGGCTCTGACACACACACAAACCGTGGAAGTGCAGAGCAGGAAAGGAGGTGCTGCCCTGAGGAGTGCCATGCCTGGGTGCCTGCTTTGCCTGCTGAGCACCCCTGCTCTGCTCCTCCAAGTCCCTTGGGATCTTGGTGGCAGGGAGGATGCAAATCCTAGGACTGCTGTTTCAAACCTCTTGGCCTGGGGTTTTGTAAGAGCTGGCTTTCTCCAAGGATTCCCACTCTGGGCTTAATGGATTTGAAATACTGCAAGAGCAGCCCTTTTTCTGTTTTGTTTTGTTTTTTTCTTTTCTTCCCCCTGATGTTTGTGTCTTTCCACTTCTGTCTCAGGCCAAGGCAAGCAGTGCCAAGGCACAAGGGCCAGGCACACCCAGAGGGAGGAATGGGGAAGCAAAGCACCCTCAAGCCGCAGGACAGCGGGGACAGAACACAAACACAGTGGTGGAAGTGCTTACCACCTCTGGCTGAGGGATGGCTCTCCTCACAGGGATTCATGGAATCATCAAAGGGTTTGGATTAGAAAGGACCTTGAAAATCTTCTAGTCCACCCCYTGCTATGGGCAGGGACAYCTTCCACTAGACCAGGTTATTCCAAGCCCCATCCAACCTGGCCTTGAACACTTCAAGGGATGGGGAATCCACATAATCTTTGGGCAACCTGTGTCAGTGCCTCACCACTCTCTGAATGAAGAATTTCTTCCTAACATCYAGTCTAAGCCTGCCCTCTGTCAGTTTAAAACCACTGCCCCTTGTCCTATTACTCAATGTCCTTGTCAAAAGTACCTCCCTGACCTCCTTGGAAGCCCCTTTTCCATGCTGGAAGGTTCCTGGACTCGAGGCCAGTATCATGGCTCCAGTTCAGCCCCTGTCTCCTGCTCCTCCTCCAATGCTGGGTCACCCTGGGAGAGGTGAGGAGGGTCTGCACAGGGGCTTCTCCCAGGATTCCCACCCCTTCCCAGCCCCATGGACACTCTCCCTGCCCTGCTTTGAGCAGGAATATGGGCTCCAGCTGCACGAGTGGAAAAGGCTCCAGCTCCCAAAAAGCAGCACAGGATCAAAGCTTTCGAAACACTCGGGGCATTTGGCCCAGGAGGTTTTGTTCTGACTATTTATAGCAGATGGGGCCAAGTGAGTTCAGAGTTGGAGGAAAACTTTTCCAAAGCTAGGGGCCATTTGGATGAGGGAGGGAGAAAGGGAGTTCAGCCAGGCCCGTTTCCAGCAAATGTTGACTCCTTCCCTTAGGTATGTGTTGCTATCCATGACACACTAACAACAGCTCCGCACACAAGTGCCTGGCTGGCCCTGTAAAGATTGGAAACAAAAATGTGAACTGCCTGGGAAGGAGAACATGGAAAGAGAGAAAGTTTCCAAACAACAAAGCCATAGCACTTGAAAGCAAAAACTTTCCTTACCAGCTTGTTTTCATCTTCCAGTCAACATCCCTCAATTACAAATACACCGGGATTGTTTTCCAGGGGAAAGCTGGTGATGATTTTATGGCAGAAAGACCAAATTATGGTTTCCTGAAGGCATGCTTGGAAATGAAGAGGAGGACCTTTTTATCTTCAAGGTGAATTTTCTAATTTTTTCTAATTTTCTACAGTTTTTTTTTTTCAAAGACCATTTCATTTTCCTGTGCTACCCAGCAAAGCCAGGCTTAAACTCTGAGCAAGCAAACCAACACAACATCCTTTAAGTCCTGTCACCCAGACCATGAAGGCAGGGCTGGGGTTTTCCTGTCTGCCAAKTGAATTCTGCTGCTGCTGTTTAGAGCACAAGCAGGGTGCTTTAGATACACACCATGGCTTTTTGCATGCCTGGCTCTGCTCTCTTGATATGAAGCACTCAGTACAGGTTATAAAAATATCCCTCTAATTACCAGTAGCTTCCCAGCCCTGCTCAGCATCTCCATTTCTCCTAGGAAAAGGGTGCAATTAGGTTGGCAGGTAATTATAATCAGCCTAATGTGTGGATGGCCCCAGGAAGGTGGGTTTGGCAGCTGGGTGGTYGAAACAGCCCCAAACCTTGTGTTGTTTTGGGGGAGAAATTCCATAGTTAGAAGATTTCCTTTCWTACCATCACAGAGTGGTTTGGRGCCTTACAGATCACCTAGTCCAAGMCCCCTGCCACTAGAGCAGGTTCCTYAGTGCCCCMTCCARCCTGGCTTTGACATCAGTGACATCCCCACCAAATCCCATCCTCTGCTGCAGAGGATGCCTGTCCTTGCTGTGGATGCTTGGACTGCACTGAAGGAGCCAAATTGTTCTCCTTCAGGGGAGGCTGCAAAGTCTCCAAAGGATTTTGAAGCATGGAATGACCTGTATGTGGTTGGAGAGCAGGATGAAGGTGGGTCTGGGCTGGCTGGTGGCCATGGCTGGAGTTGCAGGGGGAACTGTCAGGCAAAGGGAAGGTTTCCCCTGAACCCGCCCAAGCATCAGCTTCAGGACTTGGCTTATTTCATATTTCTGTGAATGACCCAAAAAAGCAGAAGAGCAATGTTAGGCTGAGTGAACGAGGCAGAGCTGAGGGGGTATCAACAGCACTGGAAGTATTGGGGGTTAAAAAAAGAGAAATGGGTGACCTGAAACACAGGAGCAGCAAGAATGATGGGAAGAGCAGCACTATAGAACACATCTTTGAGCCTGAGGAGCAACTACACACAGTAAGATAGGAGTTTGCACTGTATGGAGGTACCAGAGAAGGGCTTCTGTGGAACTGTTCTGGCTGCCTGTGGATCTCACAGAGCCTGGGAGCCACTCCYTCAATGCTGTCCTGAAAAAGGGAGATGTGTCCTTATATGACTCGGGTGACAAGGCCTCTGTGTTGATCTTAAGACTCTCATGGCAAAAGCTTCCAGTACCTCCACTGGAACAGCAGATACCACCTGATCATCCTTCCCTAGGAAATGTAAAGAGTGGAGAGAGTACAAAGGAAATCAACTGTCCTGGCTGTGCCATGGGGGAATTTGTTCTGAGGGTCAGACGTGTCCTTCTTCCATTTTGTTTTTTTCAACATGCCAGAGATGTGCTCTGAGCCCAGTTTCCACCCTTACTGAGCAGAAGAAAACGTTGTTCCCATTTTTTTGCCTCTTAATGATGATGATSATCATCATCCATCTCGTTTTGTACGTGTCCTTGCCATGAAAGACCCTTCTTGTGCTCGGCACTAATGTTCCCAACCCTTGACTTGGAAAGGCTACACTGGCCAGCTGGACAGTCACTGGTTCACTGAGAGGCTGTCTGCTCTGCAATTAMCAGCCTAAATGCCCACCATTGTGGGTGGAAAGGAGTTTTAATTAAAATCCCTTGGTTTTGGCTTTGGCCAGTCCGTGGAGTGAGTGGGAAGAGAGCRGAAGGGCCAGGTCAGTGACTTGGGTCACCCCAGGAGAGCATCCACTGAGCTGAGACTGAGCACAAGGTTAATAATTGCATGGGATTCTGATTTTTTTTCCCCTTCAATGGACAATTCCAAGCTGATAGGAACACAGATATTGCCAACCCAAAGTTGGGATAGGTCCACAGGTTGTTGGAGCCCTAATGAGGAGCCATGAATAGAAGCTCACATCCACAAGGGAAAAACACCTCACTTCCTTCTCTAATGAGCGTGGCTCTCCAAACCCCTTTGTCTTGGGCTTTGCTTGCCTTTCAGAGGTGCCAAGGGCTGCATCTTCCAAGCTGCTGCCACCTACCCCATCTTCTCTCGTGATGGCCACCAGGAAGGTGCCAGGTGGCCAAGGTGGACCTGTAACAAAAGGTGTTTGTGGTGGTGGCACAGGTTGAGCAAAGTCCTTGGAGGGTGACACCCCCAGACTGGAAGTTGCTCCCCATGTGCTCACCAGTGGCGTGCTGAGCTCTGGACAAACCCAAGCTGTTGGTGTGTACACCCCAAAAGTGTAACCACAGGTGCTGCCTTTAATGAGTGAGTGTCAGCTCCTCCCCGTGACAAAGGACACCAATTAATGCAATCAATTAATGCAAACATCACACAGGAAGCGCCAGGAGACTGGAACCAGGATGGCTTTGCTGGTTGTTTGCATGAAACGAGTCCTGATTGCTTTCATGATCCTATTTATATTCCCTCTGCTGAGGATGGGGTGATGAACTTTCTGATTTGCAGACTAATGAGCMGACAAAATTAAGAAATATAAAAAACCTAGTGGGTGTTAGCCCCATAACTTGTCACCTGAAGTCCAACATAAGCGTCCTACCAACCCATGTTTTCCCCTGACAAAGCACCAGGGCCCTGAAGATGCTCTCCAAAATGTTACTCCAAAATCCCTTTTTATTTTTTTAAAGCTTATTAAGGTAATTTGGGAGGTTTTYCTCCCACCCTGTCCCATCCAACTCRGACTCCTGCACCTTTCCTTTTTCCAGAGGTACCCAAGACATTCCTGCAGGATGATGGAGGGAGCATCTGGCACAGCCTTCTGAGAAAGGGGTTTAATTTTCTCTTGGGCTCYGGCCTAAAGAAATCAATTTGCTCTCACATGTTGTAAGGAAAGAGAGGAAAATAAAAAAATCATTTTCTGCAGCCACTGAAGTGTCTGGCTCCTGTTTCAGGTTTAAGTTTGTGCTGTGTGGGAGCACTGAGCAATTCTGGCATTTCTCAGCTGGTGCTGATGGTGGATGAGACCTTGTCCCGGTGAAGCCAGGCTGCACACGGCCAGGACAGGTGTAGGTGCCCAGGGTGCCCCTGCCCAGCTCCCATCCTGTGGGGAGGGAGGAAGAGGGGGCAGTTTGGGTGGCAGGGGCTGCAAAATGGGGAGATCCCCGGTGGTAAAGCACAGGGGGGGCCCCAGGGACTGCTCAGAGAGGCTCCAGGACGGGGTGGAACACCCAGCTGGGATCAGTTTAGCCCTGTGCTGGGCCAGCCACCTGGGATGAAATTAGCATTTGGGGGCAAGTGGCAGGAGTTTTTTTACCGTCCGTAGAAAAACGCCATTTTTGCTGCCCAAGCGCAGCAGACAAAGAGGTTGGCTGTGTTTTCCCCTTCCCTTTCAATCCCCTTTCTGCACGGTAACACTTTCTACTTCCAGACCTTTTTTTTTTTTTTTTTCTTTTTTTTTATAACTTCTTCCCTATTTCCCCTCCCTTCCCCCCCTCTCCAAGCACATCCCTCTCCCCTTTGCCGGGGTCCCCAGGCTGGCAGGCTGCCGGGGAGGTGCCAAGGAGATGCCAGCGCTTCCTGCTCCCTCCCTGCCGGCACAATGGGCACATTGAGGCGGGCACAGCACCAGCCCCGAGCCCTCCCTCCACCATCGCCGTCCCCCCTATCGCTGTCTCCCAAACGAGCCAGGAGCAGCTGACGCCGTGTCCCAGCGCGCCGGCGGAGGCGAGCAGGAATCCAGCAGCACAAAACCAGCCCTGTGCCCCCGGCCCCCTC
>JACDOX010000108.1:2235761-2246969 GCA_014549065.1 Cardinalis cardinalis
TCCTCCTCTTCTTCCTCTTCTTCCTCCCCAGCTCGTTGTTTTTCACTGCGGGGCCGGAGGGGAGGCGTGGGTTGGAGGTTGGAGGCAGCTCCCCTCCTTTCCCAGCAAAGCAGAACACCCTCAGAAACATAGGAGGAGATTTCRTCGCTGCTCAAGGGAGCCTTGTTCTTAATCACGGGTATTTTAGAGGTGGGACAAGAAAAGAAGGGCTTGGTCTTCCCTGGGTCCAGACGGATCTTTTCAAGGGGTTTGTTTTTCCCCCTCCTCTTTGGTGTTTTTCCTCATCTCTGCCTGTGTTTGGGGAGCAGGGCTGGTGTGATTCCCGAGCTCCTGGGGCACTGGGAGTGAGGGACAGGGATTGCCCTCCAGAAYGCTGCAGGGATGAAAACACTGAACATGGTGGATTTCTTTTAGTCCCTATGGCTCCTCCCTGCACCAGGGCTTTTTGCAGGCCACAGGGCATGAGCTGATGGTGACTGGGAGCAGAATAATAAACCACATTTTGGTCTTTCCTGGCCTGTTCCTGAGGCACCTCACCTTGCCATACCTAGAGCACAGAGGTGTCAGGGCTATGCAGTGCCCATCCCTGCCATAAAGGATGGGAGTTTGGACCCCAGATTGGTGGTGCAGGCAGGATAGCATGCCCTGAGATGCAGAGCTGTGCTGAAATGCAGCAGTGCCCAGGGAGTGGTGGAGGCCAGGTGATACTGCTCTTCTGTGGAGATGGAGGAGCTCGGCTGTGTCCACAGCACGGATGGCAGTGAAAAGGCTGCCCAGGGAAGTGCAGGAGTCATCAGCCCTGGGGGTATTCAAAAAATACGCAGGCATGGGGCTGGACTCAATCTTAGAGCTCTTTTCCTACCTAAATTCTATGATTTTCTGTTCTTCCAATTTGCATCTGGCTGAAGCCTCAGCCCGGGGTGTTGTGTCGTGGCTTAAAGCAAAGAAATCCTTATGGGATCTCAGTAGGAATCACAGAATTACAGGGTTAGAAGAGACCTCCAAGATCATCGAGTCCAATCCAGCCCCAACCCCTCAGCTAAACCCTGGCACCCAGTGCCACATCCAGGCTTTGTTAAACACACCCAGGGATGGGCACTCCACCACCTCCCTGGGCAGCCATTCCAGARCTTTATCACCTTTCTGTGAAAAACTTCTTCCTAATATCCAGCCTGTATTTCCCTTGGTGCAGCYTGAGGCTGTGTGCTCTGGTTGTGTCAGTGCTGCTGGAGAGAGAGCCCAGCCCCAGCTGAGCACAGGCACCTTTCAGGAAGGGTAAGCTGAGGACGTGAAGGCAGTGGCCTTGCAGGGAAATTTCTGCCAGCAATGGTGGCAGCCAGAGGGGATTGTCCTGACATCCCAACACTTTGCAGCCACCCCTAGAGGAGTCCCACACTCCCCTGGTTTTTGGGATGTCATGAAGAGATGATAGGACAAACATCTGCTCGGCTCTGGGGATCCTGAAGGGCTGGGGGGAGAACATCTGCCTGCTGTGAGCAGAGAGAGGTCAGGCTGAGTCCTGCAGGCCCTGTGTGGGGAAAACCACGGGGACAGAGCTTGTGTGGGGCTGCAGATGTCCYGGGAATGTCCAGGAGGGTGGCAGGGACAGCTGGCAGGGGCAGCGTGTCCCTGTGAGTGCTGCTGCTGCTGCATCCCAAGGGAGGCTCAGCCCAGGGCTTCGGGCACAAATTGTTTGTGTGGGCGAGGAGAGCCAGGCCCAGGGGCACAGAGCAACCCAGGACATCCCATGGYAGCTCTCCTGCAGCAGCTGCCTGAGGGAAACTCCAGGAATTCCAGCTCCCAGGGGTGACGGCACTGCCAGGAGAGCAGCACCACAGGCTTTGCCCTGCACAGGGATGRGACAGGCAGTGCTGGCAGGAGCTGTGCCAGTAAAGAGGTGTTATTTCTTAAAACACCTCAGGGTGTGTTTTTCCTGTCCAGGCTGGGGACACAGATGGGTTTTGCAGTAGGATGAGGATACTCCTGGTKCAGGACAGCTCTGTGTTCATGAGGCTCCAAGGCAGAGGCTGCCTGAGCTCCAGCTCAGCCTTTCAGGCCAAGAGGATGGGAAAGGGCAAGCAGGGAGTGGGCAAGAGGGGCAGCCAGCTTTGCACCAGGGTCATGGGAAGGGAGAACACCTTCAGGAGGGGGTTTGCTGAGGCATGGCCATCCCTGGGCTATTCCCATCCCTGCCTGGGGTCTGAGCAGGGCATGGTCAGTCCAGAGCAYCAGGGGCGACCTTCCCTTCGCTTTTCAAACCTCAGAGGAGACTTCCCTGGAAGAACAACTGAAGTTTGCTTTGGAGCAAAGATAATCTTCCCCTCCTCCCTCAGTGCTGAATGCTCTGGCATCACACCAAATCACAAAGGCAACAYAGAATACACCCTCATTTCCTTGGCCTCTCTTCCCAGCCATCCCCCAGCAGAGAGAAGTGCTACAGCATCTGCGTTTCTAGCTGCAGCCTTCTTCCAGGGCCAGGTCTTTGTCACTTCTTTTGGTGCCAAAAGCTTTGAAATCTGTTCAAGGCATAAAGCAAGGAGTGAGCAGCAGAAGCAGCACTGCCTGTCAGGCCCTGCCTGCTGCTGGTAGTGCCCCAAAGGGCTGCCAGTTTGCTCAGGCTTTTAAGGTGCACCTCTGAGGCCACCACGATCCCGTGGCATTGCTCAGCATCCTTGTTCAGTGCACATGGAGAATGGAGCCACTCAAATATTTTCCCTTCCACTGTAGGCAAAAAAAACCCCAAAAAACAACAACAAAACAAAACAAAAAAACCCCAAGAAACAACAACAACAAAACAAAAGAAACAAAAAGCCAAACAACAAAAAAAAACCAAAACCAACCAACCAACCAAAAAACCCCCAAAAAACCAAAAAAGCAACCAAACAAAAAAAACCAAACAAACAAAAAACCCACCAAAAAACAAAAAAAACCCCAACAAAACAAAAAAAAAAAAAAAAAAAAAAAAAAAAAAAAAAAAAAAAAAAAAAAAAAAAAACAAACAAAAAATCCTCCAAAACCCCCCCAAACCAAACACACACACACACACACAAAAAGCTGGAATAAGGATGCTGGCATGGCCCCACTGGAAGCTGCTGGCCACAGCCATGATGTTGAGTAGTTTATGAGCTAAACAGATTTGGGAGAAGCTGATCAGYACAGAGTGGTCCTGCTGGTTATGCCAGGCCATCTCCTCCAGGAACTGGAAGCAAGATGGGATCAGAGGTATGTGTGSTATCCGCTGTGCCTTCATCACACCAGCTCCTCATCTTCCTCCCTGTCCTCTCAGAAGCCAGAGAAGGGGCTGTGCCCATCTCCACCCCCCGTGCTTGCTGCAGGGACCTTCCCAGGGCTCCCAGCTCCTCCTKGGCTGATGGTGAGATGCACAGGGGTAACACTGGGAAGAGCTCCCACCCATTCACTGTGGGCTGCAGAGGACATGGGGGATGGACCCACCTTACACCCAGGAGTCTGGTTTGGGCAGGATGGGGAAAGCAGGATTTATTAAATCCTTCTGAAGGAGGATTTAGAGCCTGTGGGAGATGCCTAGCCAGGAGGAAATTATTCAGAGGTGGGCTGAATTGTTGCCCTGTTTTTTCAAGATTTTYTAAGCCTTCTGATGTTTACGTTCTTGTAACGAACTTTCTCACACGCTTTCTGTAAATAACTCATTGTTTTGTATTCTTTTATGGAGGAGGAGAAAYTTGATGGACTGTTGGTTTGTCCAGTGTCATTGGAGAGGTGGCACTGTCACCCTCCAACCCACTGTCACTTTTGGAAATCTATAAATGTTAGAGTCAAAAAATAAAAGTCCCTTTTTTACCTTGGAAGGAGCAGCGAGTTCACGTCGTGTTGTTTCGTGTCCTATAGTGACACTGAATAATTTCCAGCTTTGGAATCTCCTGCTGCCTGTTCCTTTGCACTTCTCTGAGCTGCCCTTGCAGCCACCCTCCTGAGCTCAGAACCACTCCAGCAGGAGCTGTAAATCTCTGCCATCAACCCTGCAATTCCCATGCCCCCTCCTGTTTGCCACCTTTTGCCCTGGCCACTCAGACAGGGCAGGGGATTAAAGAGGGAAGTAAAATTACCAGGAGGGTGTACTTGGGGAATGATGTGCTGGACAGGGCTCAGGTGAGGCCCCTGAAATGGGGCAGGACAGGTCCCAGGGGTCAGATGCCACGTCTGGGTGTCAGAATGGGAAGAGGTGTGAAGCTTGGCATGGGGATGTGCATGCAGGCGTATTTATTGCCTCTTATGGTTAAAATTTATGGTGCATCTTCTCTTCCAGCAGCATTTCCAGGATCCRGCTCTTGGTTCCAGGCCTGCAAAGATGACTCTGGGAAATGGCATGCAGTGAGTTTCCCCCCAGCCCTGGCACTGTACTGCCTGAGCTGAGGTTTTCCTCTGCTCTGCCCTCTCCTCCCTGCTGCTCCCATCCCTCCTGTTTGTTTTCCACACCCTGCAGAGCCAGCTGAGCAACGTGCTGTCGTATTTTCTTCCAAATGAAGCTTCCTACAGTAATAAAAAAAGGGAAAATGTGGTTTTTGCCAYAAATGGGAAATGTCCATGCCCTGCTGCTCTACCCCATGTGCTGCCCTTCCCTGCAGGAAAGCTCCTGAGTCACCCTGGTCCCCATTTGCTCCCAGCTGTGCCCACGGGCCTGGGGGAGATGGGGGAGTGACACCTCCAGGTGAGGCTCCAGCTCTTCTGGGCTGCAAACAGAGGGTTTGAAACCTGTTTGCAASCCCTTTTTTGCCCTCCTGGTGTCACCTGGTCTCTGTTTAGGCAGATGGTGTCGAGGGAAGGAGGAGTTTCCCAGTGTGAAACCCAAGGGGTGTGTGGATGGTGCCAGGGTGAGCATTCTGTGCAGCTCCCAGGCAGCCAACAAACCTTTGACTGGTGACATGACAGGACACGGTGGCTTCAGAGAGAGATCAGTCTCCAGTGACCACCAGGAGCAGCCTCTGAGCCCCAACATGGGAGCTGACTCCCTGCCCAAAAATCCCCTGCCAAATTCCTCATGAACCTCTCTAGGAACTGCACTGCTCCGTGGCCAAATTCCACCTTCAGCTCTGCAAAACTGCTCATCCCCAGGGTGTTTGCACACCAGTGAGGAGCTGCCTGGGATTCCTCCTGCCTGCTGAGCACCAAACCCTGGGCAGAGACTCCTCCTGGGGTCCCTGTGGCTCCCCATCCACGCTCAGCTAATCTGCTGGATTACAGTCCTTATATTTAACTGGATTAGATGGCTGTTGCTGCAGTTACTGTTACTGTTTTGCACTGACCATATTTATAGGGTGCTCTGGTTGTATTTATAGGGCTGCAGAATCAAGTTACAGCTTCAAGGGCTGCAGCCCTGTGGGTGACAGCAGCCCTGGATAAAGTGGAGGAGCATCACCCATCAGTGCCAGCACTTCCAGGGTGGCACAACAAACAGAAAACACCTCCCCAGTGGAGTTTGCTGAAATCTGCTTTGGGGGAACAGGGAGACAACCCTAAACTCGGAAAGGGGGCAGGTCACAGAGCCCCTTGGCATCCCTGTCCCCCTCCCTCTCCCCAGCCTGGCGTGTTGGGAATCTGCCAGCCCTGGAGCTGCCGTTATGGTGGCGGCAGTAAACACCTCCCTGAGGCTGGGCAAAGTCCAGTGCCACCTCCTGCGTGCCAGAACCACCCTGCTGACCCTGCAGGGAACCCTCTCTGCTCCTGGACCAAGCCCTCTGCTCATCCTGGTCCGTGTCCTGGGTGTTGGTGTGGAGAATAAAGCCCACAATGAAGCTGATTCAGCCCCAGCTAAATGGTGGCTTTCACTTTGCACAGGCCCTGCTGGTCAGGRCACCCTCATGTCCACCTTCCCTGAGTGCAGAGGAGGTCCCAGAGGGCACACACACTCTTAGCTGGACTTAAGGACGATGGATATTGAAGCATTTTAAGTAAACAAGCYCCCTCCAGCAGGATCTCTCTGACTGCAGCCAATCTCAGCCAGGCTGCACGTTCTGAGGAGCTAAAATTAGCTGTGTTCCCATGCAGAGGCATCACACAGCTTTAGGAGCTGCTGCTGCTGCTGGTTTGGGTGTGAGTGCACGGGGCTGGGCAGCCCTTGTCCCAAAAATGAATTTTTTTTTCAAAAGCCACTTGCCTAAAGGCAAGGGTGTGTGAAATGAATAACCTTTGTGCCACGGCTGGGACAAAAACAATGCTCACACAGGCTTGKGGAGCATCTTGTGCCTCACTGCAGCCCCAGGCTGCATGGAGAGACTTGCAGAGCCCCCAGTGACTGATCTCCACCATGCTGCCCCAAACCCACAACCCCAGCTGAGGAAACTCCACATCTTTCCTTCGTGTCTTTGCTGCTTGCAGATGACTGTGGGATGAAGAAAGTCACCTCCATTGCCCAGGCATCCTGCACAATGCCCAGCAGGGACCRTCCCTGGGGACAGGGAGTCCCAAATAAGCTCTTGGTGAGTAATGAGGAACTCCAGCACATGCACTAAAAATAAGGAAGCATCAGGCAGCAGATAAATCAGCTGCAGGGGCCCCAGCCTGATTTGTGGCCTGACCTCGGCCACACTCGCTCCCTCCTCAGGCCCCGGCTCTCCTGGCTGCAAAACCAAGGAGAATAAAAAGCAGGATGTCAAGGCTGGGTTAGCTTTCCCTTCTGCAGATAAATCACTTGGAGATGAGGAAATTGGCTGTGTTTGTTTGCCAGCAGCTCGCTGCTGGTGTGCCAGGCCTGGCCGAGCAGGGCGGCTGTGCCRGGCAGGCTGCAGGGCCCAGGTGGGAGGATGAGCAAACACCCTCTGCTGTCCTTGGCCTCCTGGGGAGGGGGTGGACAGCTACCCTGATGCCTCAGGTTTTGGTTTTTATGTTTTTCAGATTCTGTGCTGCTTCAGTGTGTGGGTCTGGGCTTCATATGAGGGGATGSTGAGCTCTSTGCACAATTCCTGCTCYAGYTGGGGACCAAGGACAAMTGATCCAAATCTCAGCCCCAAGAGCACAAACAACRTGGAATGAAGAGAGAAAAACAAGMAGGATGGGACTGCATGGGCTAAAGCTRTAATTAAACAATTAACTCCAATGTGCAAATGGAGCAGAACTTATAAAAGTGAGAGACCCYGTGACYKGTTGTCCATTTTGTGACCATTTTGGTTCATCTTGGGTGTAGCCCTGGCTGGGCTCTTGTGCTGCCCAAGGTGGATCTAATTAATACCTCYTAATAAATCTCTTTATTCTTTAGCTCTGTCTAGCCTCAGTTCTAGGTCAGCCTTCCCAAGGCATCATCCCCAGCAGCTCAGTGGCACCCAGGGATGGGGAGCAGGGTGTGAAGCAGCCACGGGCAGAGGGGAGAGTGGAAGGACCCTCCCTGTTCTGCCCTGCAATATTTGGGTCACACCAACACTCTCCATCGCTGCACAGCCACCAGGAGAGCTGCATAAATCACCAAAAAATTACAAATGCAAGGTCTTCCTTCAAGCATTTCCCCATCACTAGCTCAAGTGTTGGTGTTTTTCCCAYTCCATGCAAGAAATCTACTTTTTGATCCCTCACATCCCACACTGTTTTGTGGGAACAGAGCTGATGTCCAACAACCTTGCCAATATTCCCAGGCTGGTTGGGGTGTTGTTTAAAGGCACATACAGCTTGTTTTCCTTTCTCCAGCTGATGGGAAGTCAGGAAGGGTGATATGTTTCAGCCGGGGTATTGTGGGAAATCCAGGACTCTTGTACAACTCATGTGATTAAGTAGAAGCTGTTCATTGTTTACATTACACACATATAGATTCTACAAACCACTAAGTACACACTTCTTGATTGGTGCCTTTGTTTTGTTCACTCATTTTCTGCTTGTGTTTCTCAGTRCATGTGATTGGTTACAGTCTAGGTGGTTCACAGCCCTCTGTTATCTCRTATTCAGTTTCTCAGCTTCTTCTTTCTTAATTTAGCACAATTTATGTTCTCATAGCCTTGATGAATTCTTGGGGTTTTGATAACAAACTCAGAAGCAGGCTGGCTGCACTGTGGCTTAACTCTTGCAAATGCATTGCAGCCCTGGGGAAGTAAATCACTCACAGAAGCAGGCTGAGCTCATGGATATTGAATCATAGCAAGTGTCTGTGGTTTTTGCCAGTAAAGAACCTGTCCAGAGGCACCTTTGGCACATGCAAGGCTTGATTTGGGCTGTCTCACTTATTGACTGCTTCATGGGCAAAGCTCAAGGAGACAGAGAGCAGGAATTGCACCTTTCCCACCCCCGTTTTCCAGCAGCAGGAGCAGTGTGCTGCAGCTCGTGTTCCCATCCATTCTGGAGCTGAACTGTGAAAACAAACGGAGGCTGATTACACCCTGCTCTGAGGAATGGTGAGGATGTGAGGAGCAGCACAAAATCTTGCTCACTTGGTGTTTTGCTGAGAGCCTGCCAGAGCTGCATCTGCTCCTCGGCCGACGCAGCGCGGGATCGCTGCCTGGAGAGAAGAATTTGAATAATTTCTGTCACGTGGAGGAACAGGGAGCAGAGAGCCACCCTGATGGCCTTTGGGAGCTCAGAACTGATGCTGGTGTTCATGGACTGCCATATAAAAGACACCAGTGTATGGATTTTTCTTTTAGAGCGCTGTTTTCCTAAGGGGTTATTATTTCAGGCATCTGGGGTTGTGTGTCTTTCAGAAACCTCAAATCTTTTATTGGCTATTATTTCAGGAGCTGAGCTTGAAGGGGCTCCAGGGTTCTGTGTCTTTTAGAAACCTCGAATCCTTTATTGAGCAGATCCTAAAATCCTACTCCTGGTGTCCCGCTGTGGGAGTATAAATCAAATCCCCCTCTTCTCTCTCACTTAYGTGCCCTGAGTCTCCTTATTCCCTGCTTTTATACATGGAGATGTGTGTGTGGATCAAGCCTCCTCCCAAATGGACTGTCCTGAGTACTGGGCCACGTAAAAGGCAGAAATATCCAATAAAATCAGACATGGGGAAACCAAATAAAGTAAAAAAGCTACAGGCAGAAAAGCCCTGCAGAGCTGYAGCAGGAGCTGCTGAGATGTTTTCTCCAGCCCCCAGCCTCAGCAGATCCTCTTGCTTGTGCTCTGTCTTGGAGCTGGGAGGGAGGGAAGAGCATGAACAGATGGGATTCCTTGCACAGGAGGAGGCACCTSGGTTCATGGTGAGGAGACCCTCAGCACCTTCCAGACCCTGGGCTKGGGGAGCCTCCTGCTGCCCCTTCCCTCTCCTTTCTTCCCATCTCTCAGCCCCACCTCTTCAAAGGGCTGGGACCAGTTTAAACCCACTCATTTGAAGCCAAGGAGGGAGGAAGGTGCAGAAATACAATTACTAGGTCAGTGATTTATCTCCTGCAAGGTTCCCTGGGTGCAGCCTGCCYGCTGCAACAAAAATCACCATTCATCTGGCCCTGATAATCCCATAAACAGCTCCAGGTCCAAGAGAGCCATTCCCCAGGGGGAATGGATGGATGGATGCCTCAGACAGCTGCTCCCTCTGGGATGAGGGACCTTTCTTTATCCCCAGGCAAAGGGAAGGGGCTGGAGGATCACCTGTGACCCCAGTGCCATTTGCTCAAGTCTCTGCTTGGCCTCTAAATCCTGGGGACATGCTGGTTTGGAGGCTGGGAGGGATGTGGGTCTCTGAGCTGAGCTGTGTCTTTGACAGGTATTTTAAATTGCACTAAAAACTGTGAGATATATATATATGTATGTAAAATATATATATATATCTATAAATTCTTTAAAATAGCATTTAATTAGGAGGATCCCAAGGCCTGCTAGTTTGACAAGGGGCTGGGGGATCAACTGTGATCCCAGTGGCACTTGCTCAGATCTCTGCTTGGCCTCTAATCCCTGGGGTGTTTTTGGAGGCTGGGAGGGATTTGGGTCTCTGAGCTGAGCTGTTTCTTTATCTCAGGTGTTTCAAATTGCACGAAAAAGTGTGAGATATATATGTATATATTTATTTAAAAATTAGCATTTAATTAGGAAGATCCCAAGGCCTGCTGTGCTCTGGTTTGGAAAGGGGCTGGGGGATCAACTGTGACCCCAGTGTCACTGCTCAGATCTCTGCTCAGCCTCTAATCCCTTTGGACATACTGGGTGTGTTTGGAGGGTTTCTGAGCTGAGCTGTGTCTTTATGTCAAGTGGTTTAAATTGCACTAAAAAATGTGATCTATATTTTGAAAAATAGCATTTAATTAGGAGGATCCCAAGGCCTGCTGTGCTCTGGTTTGTCCAGGGGTAGTGAATGGTTCTGGGAGCATAACAGGGATATAACCAGCAGGAAAACATAATCCTGGGTATGTCCATGTCACCCTGTGCTCCCTGTCTGCAAGGTTTGGGATAAAACTGGGGATTGGATTGTGCCTCCGGGCCAAGCTCACCCCATGCTCAATTCCTGGGTTTAAACCAAGGTAGGATTAGACCCGTGCTGGGTTCCTACAACACATTGGCATCACATTTCCTCAGGGAAAACACCACCTGGGTGACTCCRGGGATGTGAGCAGGGCAGAGCTGCTGGCAGCAGGAGGAGGAGGGATGCTCCAGAGGATGGAAGCAGGAGGACATGAGCTGCAGCCAGGGCTCTGCTGGGCAGGGCTGAGCTGCCCAGSAGGCAGCACCAGGCACATCCCAGGCTGCTTTTCAGCTTTTCCAGATTTCAGCTGCTGTGAGCAGCTCCTCCCCAGAGCAGGGCACAGCYGCCCTGGCCTGCAAAACCCCCCCAGCAGCACTGAGGGTCTGCAGGCAGCCAGGCTGTGCCACAGCAGCATCCTCCTCCTCCTCCTCTGAGATGGAGGCAGCACTGCAGCCTGGAAAATGGAAAATTCCCCGCCAATAAAATGGGGAATTCAGGGAGCCTTCGGCGCTGACTGGCCAAGGAGGCACCAGCCCACAGCAAATGATGCAATTTTYCCTGGGCTGGAACTAGATGGTCTTTMAGCTGAATTTCACTGCAAGCCATTCCACAAATCCATGATTTCATGGCACAGCCCTTCCCTGGCCCCAGAGCCCTGTGGAGCCGCTCTCCTCAGGCGGCTCAGGCTGATTTCTGCAGGGAGGGCAGTCCAAAATCCCAAATATTTCCCCAAGGGAGGGAGCGCCTTGCCAGCGAGCCGTGTCCAGGAGAGGGCAGGGTGAGCCAGCACAGCACCTGCGGTTTGGTCCTGCCCAGGCGTTCCTTCAAACACAGACACGGCTTTGCTCTTTTTTTGTGTTTGG